>JAPMOQ010067144.1:0-16038 GCA_026543055.1 Argiope trifasciata | reverse complement strand
GATATTTTTCCTTTTCTTGTTTAGCATTTTAATCAACAAAATAAAATTGCTTAGATTTAGTTTCGCAAAGAAAGCTTATTTGCAGAAAAGTATTTCTTAAATAGGGAAATAATCGGTGCTTTTATGAGCATCAAGATAGAAAAACAGATATGTATGACAGTTCTGTAATTGATTCCTCCACTTCCATCTACTTATGTCTGTTGCTTTTGAAAAGCAACCCCTATTTGCCTACGGCAGCAAAAGCAACAGGTGGTCTATGGCAAACACTCTTAACTTTCAGCATATATGCTAGAATTGTAGGATTGATGCAAATTAATTACCTTTTAGAAGAAAATTTGATAAACAGAATAGCTGTATGGAATCTATATCTTTCATTCATATGCAAGAGTGATTGATGTATAATGATTCTCTTTTATGAGATAATCAACATTTTTCCCATACCAAACTTGATTATTACACTTTAACCCATGCCTGAAGAGCGGAAATTTCAGTGAACTTATGGTCTCATTTCATTCAAAAAAGAAAGAATTTCCTTCGTTTTATAAAGGCAAATGAATAAATTTTTATAGAATTTTTTTAATGTCAAATTTAAAAACAGATTAAACAGACAGTTGTTTATTTACACAATTAATATACAAATTATTTAGCATTCACATTATTCTGTGAATATATATTTTAAACAGATGTTTTTGAAGCATGTTTCTTAAAAGTAAAATTGATTAAACTGAATCTATTTTCCTCATATAGCATATTACAAATGATTGATAAAGAATATTATGATAATTTCTTTGATGTGAATTAATTTTTTTTCTTGTATATATGACATATCTTTCAGAATCATTTATGCTATACAGAGATTTAAAACTCTCATTAAATATTTCAATACTTTATTTTTTATCTACTATTCTTTTGTCGATTTATCTTAATCAGTTTTTGAATTCACTGAGTTGGATGTTAATTTAGTTAATATTTTGATTGCAAAAATGAAGCTTTTTTATACAACTAACAACGATGTTGAGTAAGTTTTATTTCAACAAGTAGTACCGACTATACACATGCACACACACATAGATAGATTGGTATAGATGTAGAGAAATGTATAGAGAGATTAATTTAAATAATAAATGTAAATTTTGATAAATTGTTTAAAAGTTCACATTCTTAAACTCTAAATCACGTTTGTTAAATGCTCAAGCTTTGAAGTCGATAGTTTGTCCTGTAACTCATGTTGAGGTATAGATAAACACATTAATAATTACATTATTCTTCAGTAAGACTGAAATTATGAACGAGTATAAGCATCTTACTCTAACATTATTCTTTAACAGTTAAGTTAAAATTAAACAATTTAGTTTCATGTTGATGTTCATAAATTTCAAAACATGCAATATTCTACATAATGTAAATTTGGTATAAAGGGGAAAATTTATGCATTTCGTATATATTTTTAATTATTATTTTTTTTTGAAATTCATAAAAGATTGATAAATTACATAAACGAATCTTTCTTAACAATTAAAGTTATAAAATTAATGCTACACAATTTTTTAAATCCATTTTATTCTTGCAGACATGTTATGATCATTGGAAATGCATGTAAGAAAACATTTGCAGTTTCGTATTTTAAAATTTTCATCTAATATAAATTTTTTGCTAGTATTTTTATTAAGATATTTTTTTTAATATAGCCAGCTGAAAAAATACATTACAGAATCAAAGCTTGCTGAAATTGCTCTTTGAGTAATATATTGAGAATATAGTATTCATTATGCTCTATCTTATTTTAAAATTTTAACTGAATCACTCATATTTGTATTAAAATGTTTTTATGCAAATAATAAATGTTTTCATCATATGTGTTTAACTTTGTTTTAATAAAATTTTAACGCTTAATAAAATAAAATGTATTCTCTTCTAAGTATGTATAATGATTCTTTTATGAATGTATAATGATTAAAAATAAATTCTCTAAGTTATATTATCAATATCATATTTTTATAATTATGAATATAATATATGTTATAACATTTGAAAAATGTATAATTGAATTACATTGTAAATGAAGTTTGCAATTTGTAAACAAGAGACATTTATTATTTTTTGGTACTTTAACGAGGTTCTATTAACTATGTTCATAATTTTTTTCAAAAAACTGAAAGATTCATAATTATGTACAAAAGTAAAAGCTTAAAGATAATGTAAAATGTAATTTTTAAATTTTTTTAAAGATTGTTTTCTATTTAATATACCAATCACATGCTATTATAAATTAGTAGAATGGAATTTTCTATTAATATTCTATGCAAATTAATTATTTATTTTTGTATAAAAGTCATATTTTACTGAAAGAAAAGTCTTCTCAAGAAATTTTCTTTGTCTCAATATATAGTCTATACCTTATTTTTATCAGTTATTTGTGTTCCAAGTATAATAATTATTTTAACTAATTGTATAAAATAATAAATAAATAAATTGTAAAGGACTATTTGGTGCTGAATTTTTATCTTAAATTGAAACATAAAATTCATATATGTGGTATACTGTATTTTAAAATTAATGTTTTGACCAAATTATAAAAGTTAAAAAACTAGATAATTTCAATCAGGATGTAGAATAAAAGAACTCTTAGAACTTAAATAGGACAGAAGGATAGTTAACTTTCATCAATTTAATGTAAATTAGTTGTGATCAGAATAAACAATAAATTTTAACATTGTTATGTTAGAAAAAATGATTTTTATTTTAGAGCCAATTATGACACTTATATTCCTTGTGTTAAATGATTTACTAATTCCTCCATTCAATAAACAGTTAAATAATTTAAAGAATATCTTTCCAAAACAGCTACTTACAAAAAACTAAAGAAAAGCTAATTATCTAAGAATTTAAGAGCAAAAGTTAAATAATGACTCAATTCGCCTTATAGGAGAAACTTTAAATTTAATCGTACAAGAAATCATTTGACATACATGATGGTTTAACTTTCATTTACAAAGACAGCAGTAAATGAAGTTAAATGGTATTTAACTGAAAACAGGTCTAATCCATTAAAGGGAATAGATGGACTTTGGGGAAGAAAAACATGGTTGGAAGATTTCGAAATTATTTTACAGTCTATTTTGAATCAGTATTACAGCTGAGAAAGCTAAGGACATTTCAAATACAACTGAAGGAGCTTTCAGTGTTTTTATTTGGATTCATGGTAAATACTTTTTACATTGATTTAATTATAACATTACAGTGAGGCCATGCATTCTTTACCATAACATACCTCTCTTCTTATATATATAACAACATATTAAGATCAAAGCAGATGTTTTATAAAAATATAACTAAATGAAAAACAAGTACCCATGCATGACATTTACTCTAAAAGTTAGATACTCAAATACTTCATATCACAAACCAATTCATAATAAAACTTCAACATAACATGAAAAATAAACTTTATTCCTGAAGAAAGAAAGTTCTTTACAAAGAGAAGAAAATTCCAACATTTCCAATTATTATTTTTGAATAGATTAATAAATAGTAAAGTGACATTTAAACAAAATCTCTATGAATCTCGGGTAAGACAATGCTGCTTTATTTAATCTCTTGTATTACACAAATACTTTAAAAAATTTCCAAGATTACATTGACAGTAGTATTACGAAAACATAAGAAGTTATTATCTTCATTTGTAATTTCTCTTAGTAATATTGCAAACATTCCATATTTATTTTTCTCATTTGAAATAAAATAAAATAAATCATGAATAATTTTTTTGTCGTGTCCATGAGAGTTGAAACTAATTATGTCCATGAATTTTGAAAATTTCTTCTGCGACTTGCTTGATGTTGTCTCCATACTGATCTATCATAGTTGGCAGTACTCCAATCTTTCTCAGGCTGGCGCTCATAGCCGGACACTCGTAGATGTGAATAGACATAAGCTGTGTATCAGGACAATGATCACAGCTTCGATAGATCTTCATGCCCTCTCCATCAATCTTCATACTCCTGTGGTGCCCGGTTCTCAGTCTAGTTATGGTTTTAATAGTAGATCTGTTCGCAGTTATTTCGGAGAGAAGATGTTTAGCCCGAATGGATTCGCATCCTGAAGAGAAATACCAGAGCAGCTAGTGTTGAGGTCTGCCCTCCTTGGCCAATCTATCCGCAGTTTCATTATCTTCTATAATCATGAATAATAGAAATGAAAATAATAAAGTAGATTTGAATCTTCATTCAAAATATTATAGGAAGCCATGCTTGCAATTTTAATTGTTTGGTTTTATATTTTTTTGAAATTAAAATAATAATATGCACATAAAACTGTATTTAATATCACTGCAATATACTCAAATAGAAGTATAGTTTACAAAACCAATAAAAAATATTTTTGAAAAATGTGCCTAAAAATATTTTCAAAAATATTAAGATCAAATGAGAAAAATATTGAATGGAATTTTAAAAAGTTAACAGAAAAACTAATTTCTTATGTTTTAAAATGGTGTGAATTTGTTTTTGGTTAGTGATATGATTCGAAATTATTAAAGAAAATACTTGAATTTTGTTAATTTTTTAAATTTTAATTTAATTTTTGAGGCAGCAATTCTTAATATTACTATCCAAGAAATTGCCAACTGTCAGTCAAATATGGAATTTCTCAAGTCCAACAATCTACCTCGAAAGACGCATTAAAATCTTTTTTAATAGGAAAACATTTCCGAATGTTATTGCAGAAAAACAACATTTTTCCCGTTGTTTTTAAATAATAAAAATTAGAAATTGCTCTACCAAACTTTGCACTCTCTCAACCTCCAAAGCATATTTATTTTCATCAGCAGACACATACATATTTGATACACAAATTTTGTATCAAAATATTTCCTATTATTTCCAACGGTTGGAGACGTATTCTTTCAAATGAAAAATAATTATACAATAATAAAATAAATAAAAACATAAATGTTTTAATAAGTTATTTAATAAATAATAATTTTAAATAAACGACTTAAAAAATTTCTCGATAAATAAATACATTTTTATAATAATAAAAAGTTTCTTTCATAAAATTCAATATCAAATAAAAAAAAATATCAGATAAATTTATGGCGAGTGTAAAAGCAATGAATAAAATTTCAGAAAGAGTAAAATAAATAAAACAGTTTCATGATTCAAAGTTACAGCAGAATAAAATGAACAAAATCGGTAAATAAATGCTAAACAACAACAAAAAAAGATTGGAATATTTCGCCAGAAACATGCTTAATGCCAAATCTTATAACCCCTCTTACAGATTGAGATAGTTTCTGTTTGCGCCTATAGATTACTGCAGACTGCTAGCGCCGTCTAGAGGCACTAAAAGAAACTTGGCTGAATCCTCAATACACACTCCGGTTAACGCTACCCTTTTCCCTCGAAATTGACACTTTCTAGAGATCGGCCGTTTGTATGTCAACCTAAATGAGTACAATCACAATGCATCTTACAAATCAGGCTTGTAGCATCAGGCTGATGTTAAGTTTGCTGTGATTGGACTCCTAAAGGTTGACATGAGCTTGACGATTTGCCCACATATTGCTTAGGTTTACACTTCGAGATCCTTTTGCCAAGCATTGCTGTGGGTATAATTTATTTTGGCTATCATATAAGAATATTCTAGTTTCTTTTTAAATTCCACTATAATATTTCTGCTGAGTTTTAATTATGGTATATAATATACTTTTTGAACAAGTTTTTATACATTCAGGATAATAGATGAATATGGGTAAAAAAAATTCATTGTTATGTTTATTTATGGCGAAAACTTGCGTGCATTTTATTTCCTTATTTACTCATGATAGAAAATTTGTGATAGTAAATAAGTATCAAGAAATTGTAATTCATTCTATATCTTTATCTTTTTGTTAACTAATCATGGACTCGCATGACAACTTTCTAATCAAGACTGAATTAACTTTCAGAAAGTATTGTCTGATAATATTCCACCTTCAGAAATGCATACTATTTTCACCAATCACCATGTGTTCTGTTTTAATGACTAATTCTCTTCAACTGTATATAAATATTATTCACTTTCTTTTGCTCTGTTAGACTTTGCAAATTCCAAATTTGACGTTTATTTCTCTTGTTTTAAATTTTTTACTCTATTGAATTTAATTTTATGGTTAATTTCATCAGGAAAATTAACAATTTTTGTACTTTTTAAAATTAACTATACAGTTTTTTGCATAATGAGTTCAAATAAATAGACTGAATTAAAAGAAAGGTAAAAAGTTTGTTTGAGTGAAATAATTATAGAAGAAGCAATGAAAGACTGAACTTTTTGTGCGATTCTTTCTTATGAAGTATAAACAAAACAATATCGAACAATCTTTTTATATGCACGTTAATTTTTTATTATGCATTTTACATTTTAAATCAACTGAATAATTTGAGCATGTATTTCCTAAATAATGTTGGAGTATTATTAAAGCAAATGTCTTCGATTGTCATGAAATGATTGTACTCGATGATTCAAATAAATACCCAAATAATTTTGTATATCATTTTCCTTCATTTATTAAATAATTATAAATATCAATAATAAATAAAATGCAAAAAAAATCATAAGGTTTGAAGAAAACTTTAGTTTTTAGTTGTATTTGCTGCATTCTATTTATTAATTGTCAAGGATCATTGCAAATAAATTTTTCATAGTTAAATCTTGACTATATTCATCAACAGCATGCAGTTAATATCCTAATACTTAATTTATATATATAATTTATTCAATAACTTGTAAATAAATTAATTTTTGTTTATATATTTTAGACTATAGTTATATTTTTTTCATCATAACATAATTTTTGGATTTATTTAAAAACAGTGCATCTTTTATTTTTTATTAATAATAAATATAAAAATTATTTAAAGGTGTGTATGACACATGTATTTATTTGTTTTATAGTAAGAATGTGAATTCAAATCTTGAAATTTACTATGGTTCTCAGGAAGAAATTATATTAAAATTTGCTATGGTTCTCATTAAGCAATATTGACAATAAATATATGTCGATGACTATTTCAACATATTTATTATACATTTGATACATAAGATTAAAAGTAAGTTTACAGTTATTTTTTGTGTATAATGTTACATAGTTTCCAATGATTTTTAATAGTCAATCTAGTGCTGTAAAATTTCTATTATGATTATTAAATCATATGGGTTCAGAGAAACTTGCTAGAAACTCACAGTATGCATAATTAAAAACATTAATACATCTACTTATTTTATGCAAGTTTAAAAAAGAGATTTTAAAATCATTTGAATCAATAATTCAATTTAAAATATCTGACTCAAATTTTATACGAATCTCTTCTGCTTTTAGATTAATTTTATCAACAATTATGTCTTTCCTTTTAATAAATCTTTTTGCATAGCAGTGCGAGAAATAAATGGCAGTATTTATAATTGAGTTTTCCCATTTTATTTTTAGCTGCTATTTATGACAATCCTCTTGTTTCATGAAGTGTAATGCATTGTAACCAGGTCATTTTGTAATAATTTTAATTTAAAAAAATATTTTATTTTTAAGTTGCGATTTATATTTGCATTTACTTTAATAGCATTTATGTACTTCTCATTACCTTGTAGCTTTGTTTATTCCTAATATTATTCAATCTAAAGATAAATATTTAGTTTGGTTGTCTTCAATCATTCATAATAAATTTATTTATGTAGTTTTCTTTCTAATTCAACAAAATAGAATGTATCATATTTACCTGATTCGCAGTTATTTTATTAAAAGGTCATCTGTTTTTAAGTTACAATACTTAATTTTTAGCCACTTATTTTTTCATTATGGCTCCTATAATATAAGTTTGTCTGTGTTTTTCCAGTGATTATATCTTTGTTTTTTAAATATCTCATGCTCAAAAATGGATGTAATATTGCAGTATTGATGTTTAATAATATTCATCTTGAAAATATTGGATAAGAAAATGGAAGATTTGCTAAGGAAGAAAATCCAGCTGGCAGTGGCAAACTAGATGATCTGTCCATCTGTGATAGCAGTTAATTGCATGCATCACAACTATGATAGATCTTCTTGAATGGATATGCCAATAACTTATTCATTTGCATCTTAGTGTAATATTGATTTTTATATTGCATTGTGGTCTGTGAGTCCTCCCCCTTCCCAAATAACACCTTAAAATTTTTTTAATAGTTGCATAACTATTAATATTTTTATTTGCATATTCAGTTTATTTTCATATATATATATATATTCAGTTATTCAATAATGTATCTATAATGGAAAATTGAGATGCCATTAGTTCATTTTTTTAAACTAATTCAAAATATGCAATGTATGTAAATATTTTGAGCTACACCTACATTTTAGAGGTTTTTTTAAAAAAATTCTATTTTTGAATTGTGTCTATTTAATAAGTATTATATAGATTTTAGTTTTTTTTTAATTTCATTTATAAATAGATATGATCTAAAAATAGAATAAATGTCTTAATTCTTGGATGATTATTAATGCATTTTAACATTGAGTACTAAGAAAATGAATTTGAATATGAAGTAATAATTCTTATTTCATTAGTTAATGAATATTAATTATTCTAGTTAATTATTAATAATAAAATTAATATGATTTTATAAAATTACTAATCAATATTCCGCTTTCATATTTAACTTAGCAAAAAGTATGAAAAACACAATAGAAATGCAATGATGCCTGCCATAAGAAGTTCATTTAGTTCTATTTTTTAAAGTTATTAAATATGTATTTTAATATGGAACTATTTTTAATGCACTCTAGAAATTAGGAGTAAAGAAATCTAAAGACTAAGACTATGTTTTTTTAAATTTTTATTATTAAATAATATTCACTATGAGAAGGTATAGCTTTCAAAAAATAAAAATGTAAATAATGCTGATAAACGTTATCCCCTTTGCTTTCCGTACAGAAAAGCCGAAATAATTTTTCTACTTAAGTAAAAGTATAAAAGTAATTCCAGAAATCCTAATTCAATTTAATTGTCCTCTACTCCAATTTAATTCCTCTCCCTTTCAATTTGTTCTTCCTGTTATTTTGTTTATTAATATTCTTCACTTTTATTTTCTACTTATTATCTACCACAGTGTAAAATTAATACTAAATTTCCATCCATGTTAGCTGATTTATCTGTTTCTTTAATTGAAATGGCTAATTACTGCTTTTAATATACGCGATGAATAACTGGTCACCGAAAGCGATTAATTTCTTTTAAGGTAAAAGAATATATATCAATCCTTTGCTTATATATTGAAAAGTATTAATTTTAAATAATATTTAACTCAAACGTCGAAGTCTGATACTACAGGGTGATTCTTCTTTTCTGCTTGAATCAAAAATGCCAATAATGAGGGTATCCCCCCCATTAAAAATGTCATCATTGGAGAAAGCGAGTAACTCTATTTTAAAAATGGCAGTTCACTTAAATTGAGAATAATACTAATGTATTTTTCCTAAATTAATAGAAACATTTTTATTTCTGTAGGCAATAAATGGTGATTGAATATTTAAGTAAAGATTTTTGTATTGCTTTTTGTTTAGTTTTCTCTGTATTCAAATCTAACGGAGATCCATGCCGATTCTGTAGTGCAATTTAAAAGAGACCGGTTTTTTCCCTCCACAATATAGTTAAAAATTATTTGTGGAATAGTATGATTAAATTGTCTCGGTTATTTATGGAAACTAATATTATCAAAGAAATATAGACAAATTTTTGTTTGAAGCAAGAAAAGTGACATTTTGATAGTAGTAAAAGAGCATCGTATTCGAGAAATCTTAGAATAGAGAAGACGGAAAAGGCTCTCGTGTTGTGGGTTAAAGATTTAACTAAAAAACGAATCCCCTTTCACAAAGAATTAATTCAAGAAAAAGCTAGACAGTATTTCAACCAACTGAAGGATTTAGAACCAAGTTCGTCATCCTGTTTACAGAACGTGAAATTTTCTGCTAGCAATGGCTGGTTTGCTGGATTTTTACAATGGTTCGCACTTCACAATGTGAAAGTACAAGGCGAAGTAGCGTCCGCCGATGAAACAACTGCTATGAATCAGCACAAAGTATTAACGGAAATTATTGATGATGGCGGAGATTGCCCAGATCAAGTATTTAATGCAGATGAAACTGGGTTATTCTGGAAAAAGATGCCCAGACGAACATTCATTGGGAAATCGGAGAAAACTGTAAGTGGTTTTAAAGCAGAAAAGGATCGAATCACACTTCTGCTTTGCAGTAATGCCTCTGGTGCAAGGATGTTAACACCACTTATTATAAACAAAGCTTTACATCCGCGTGTTCTAAAAGACGTAAATTTATCTGAACATCCAGTACACTTCATGCCTAATAAAAAAGCATGGGTCACATCAGCTGTATTTACAACATGGTTTAACGATTCTTTTGTACCAGAAGTTGAAAAATACATCAAAGAGATGGGTCTTCCGTTTAAAATGTTGCTAATTGTAGATAATACACCTGTCATCTCTGTATAGAACATCTTAATGTACAAATAGTGTTTTTACAACCAAATACGATTAGCCTTACACAACCACTGGATCAGGGCATAATCACAAATTTTAAGAAACGTTATATTAAATTAACTTTCAGCTACATTTTAAAAAAGCTAGAGAACGATAAATTAAGCCTTACTGATGTTTGGAAAAAAATTTCAATATTAGACTGCATAAACCATATTGCAGCAACTGTATAAATCAAACAACACGCATTAAATTTGTGTTGGAAAGCGATCTGGCCTGAATGCTTAATTAATAGAAACGTTACCAAAAACGCGTCAACGTTATTATCTGAAATTAGTGTGCTCGCTTGATACTTTCGACGAAAATGACCTGGACGAGATGATTGAGGACCAAACTGTAGATGATAGTGACATTATCAGTAGTTTGATAGATTATGAAAATGGACAAGGAGAACCGGAATCTATTACAGCAGATAAAATATATGCAGGGATCAAGATTTCTAAAAATTTGGAAAAGCATTTTCTTAAAATGCGGAAAGACGCTTATAATTCCAAAAAGAGCTCAGATCATTATCGTGGCGTTTACAAGCAATTGACCAGTCGACCGTCGCTACAAAAACTGATCACTGACTTTATGGTACCAAAAACCAAATCAATTGAAATCATATCTTCAAGAGACGAAAGCGATTTTCAACACAAGAAGATGTGCATTTTGGATTACGACGAGTAGCAGCAAACTATTTAATGTAAAATTTGAAAACCTCTCCATGTATATGTGCAATGAAGAATTAAATATTTTTGCAATTTCTTTAGGTCTAATTTTATTATTTAATTTAATTTAAAGCATCCTCTTATCTATTTCATAAATCATTGATGTATTTTCTAAGTCCGACTTTTTTTATGCGGTCCCTATCCACCGCTCAAAAACAGGTTTTACTGTATATTAAAAGATAAAAGTTATATCCAATATGCAGAATTAAATGTCAATATATCTTGCGATATTTTCAGAACAGTAGCCAGCCATGATATGACTTTTATCATCATGTTTCAAACTAGGTAAATTGTTATTAGATAAAGTAAAATGTTCACCAATGGCTACGTTTATATGATTTAAATAAAATTAAATACAACAAAAATTCCTGGGAAACCAGAGGGTCCCAAAAGGTAACTAGATATCCTTCATTGTTGAGAAAAGGACTCACTTAATTTAAAAATCTATGAAAATTAAACAATGTAGTCTGCTGTCTTCAGACCAGCATCTTTGAAAAATTAAGTATTTTTACTTTAAATTCCCATACAAAACATTTGTGTTCAGTAACTATTTCAGAAGTTCTAAGCTGACTTGTCTTCATTAGAAAGGTCCATGCACACAATAGACAAATTATATGGAAAATCTTAAAATAACATTTCTTAAAATATGATAATTATTGGAAATCATAAAGATGAAATTATAGTTAACAATTTCTCTGAAATTAAGTATAACAAATATGGTTGAAGAATCTGAAAATTGCTATTTTCTTCAGCGGTAAGAAAAGGATCCAGTAATGTAAAGTGACCTTAAACAAACAAGGATATTTTATAAATCAATGATTCCATCCTATGATATTTAAACCAAAACCTTCAGAAAAAATTAATTGATTTAATAATGTATTTATTACATATAACAGATCTAAATTACAAAATCATAAATAAGTATTTACACCTTAAACTGGCATAAATGATACTTTTTTTTTGCTATAATTATTTCAGAAATTGCAAGATGAAGACAAGCAAAAGTAAAAAAAAGTTGACATTTATTTTCATAACTTAATTAAATGTTTAAAAAATAATTAATAAAAAATAATAAAAAGCAGAAATATGCTGCTAATAAAAAATGAACTACAGAATGGTATGCGTAAATTTCATGTCATAAATGCTTAGTAAAGTAAAATTATTTTGTTGAGGAAATTATTAAGACAGTTTCATAAAATATTTAACTTTTAGGAAAACTTAATCCCAGATGGTAGAAATAAAATTTCTCTAATCTTATCATTTCATTGAAGATCTTTTTAAATTTTTTTTTTAATTTAGCCTTTAAAAAAATAATTGTATGATTTTCTAAAAAAAGAAAAAAGTGTTTTAAACAATTAAATCATGTGGCATACTTTTTTTTTCTTCATTATTTACATTTCTCAGCAAACGGCTAATTTATATTAATTTTGATATTTTTCTAAAAAATGTTTGCATAAACTTCCCTTAAAATTCATATCTCATTGTCACAAAATAATATTTTATGCATTTTAAAATTCACAGTTTAAAATTAAATTAAATAATATATAAAATAAAATTAATGCACATTATGATGATTTCAAACACCATCTATTTATTCTCTTCCTCTCTGTACAAATGCTTTTATTCAATAAACAGGACAAGAATTATTTTTAAAAATTATTATCAAATATATGATGTAAAGGATTGATTTTTAACATTCAAATTATTTAGCTGATCTTGAGATTTATAACTATTAACACACATGAAAAAGAAATTTAAGTGAGACAATATAAGTGTGGGCAACTCCTAGCAATATGAACATTTAAATCTACTTCATGGGGGAATTCAACTTTTTAAGGTGTGCAATAATTAAAGAAATATAAGAATTTTTTAAAATAAAGCTTTAAGCAATAGTCATGTTTGAAAATAACTGATGTAATTGATGACATTTAAATTCCTTTGTAATACAACATTTTTATTCATTTCAGTTAAACATTTAAAAATAACATTGAACAACTTGCAATTTAATTAATAAAACCATGCTTTTAATTTACAATAGTTTTATAATATTATATGAGTTCAGGACTATCACCAATTCTTTTAAGAAATGGCAATGTTATCAAAACTAGAATATCACTTTTTGTCTAAGGAAAGGCTATTATATACATGTAATTTTATTAAAAATTGTTTCAGTGCACAAGCTTTTGACTAAAGGAAGAACTATATTGCTATTTAAAGGACCAGTGATTCAGTTTAAAACATTACCACTGTAAAATGGCGAATTTTTATTAGTAATTCACTTGAAAACATTAAATGTTTACAATTTGCCAGAACTTTATCTGGGTATATGAAAAGGACAGGCTAGTTTATTAGCATGATTTATAATACAAATCTTTTGCACACACATATTTATTATTTACAAAATTAATATAAGTAAAGACATTTTATTCAATATAGTATTTTGTTTCTAGGCAACATAATTCATCAGCCAATTCAATCAAAAAAGAAATGAGTTTTATAATATTTTAAAATTAAATAGGAAGTTAGACATGAGAAGAAAGAATAGGAAACCTTTTTGAAATACTAAGAATTATTAAAGCACAAACCCTTCATTTGAAGTGTTAAAAAATTTATCTTATACATTAATTTTCTTTATCTACTTAAAAGAATTAAAGAGGAATTACAAAGGAATTAAAATACGAAACAAAAAGAAAGTGCAAAGTACTGATTTATTCTGATCTAATATCACAAGTTCTATTCTACACAAATCATACGTACTGTTATTTTACTTTCAAAACATCACTATATGCAGTAATTTTCTTTTATGCATAGTATGCTATTTGTTTTTTAAATAATTGTTCAAGTGATTATTTAGCAAGACAGTTTATAAAGGTTGTGGTGAAGCTTCGGTGTTATATTTAATACAAACAAACAACATATTTCAGTAACATTCATGTTCGTAATATAAGACAACCATATAAAAATGAAAAGAAGAAATCTAATATTAAATCATCAGTTCTAATATAATATTTTTAAAAATTTTCAAAACACAGAGAAAAAAGCTGAACACTTAATATCTGAATACACTGACAACCAAATTTCATGAAAAAATATCCTTTATTTAAAAAAAATCTATTTTAATAATAATTGTATCTGCACACCAACAGTATTATAAAGAAAACTTTAAAAGTAATAAATCCAATAAAAATGCAGAATATTTTTATAAGTTTTAGTTAATTCTTTTAAAGTTGGTATGAAACAAGACCTGCTATTTCTATATTACAGCCCAATACATATTGCATGATAATTATGAATATTTAGAAGTTACAGCAATTATTTCCTTTTTTTTATCTGTTGAGTTTTCTTTTTTAATAATTTTAAAATTAAAAATCTTTAAAATATAACTTATAGCAAATATAATAAAATATGTAAACATAATATGCTTCTTTACTTTAAATTAAATTATTAACTAATTATATCTAATTTCAATACAAATAATTATATTAATAACAATTTAGATAAAATAAAAAAAGACATAAAACAATTTGTGTTCGTCAAAAGGAGGTTCAGGGAATTTTTAAAAAGTAAACTGTTTGCAATATATATTAAATAGGTCTTTAAAACAGGGAGAAATTCAATTGAAATTTTTTTTTTATTTACTACATAGTATTAAATATTACTTAATAATTGTAATTGTTTTCTTAAAGCCACTTTGAAAGCTAGGTGTACAATGGCATTCAATGCTTATTCTCAACTTATTGCTGTTCATATTCGCTAAAACTTCTAAAATTGTCATTGACAGCATGTATTTAATTTTGAAAATGCATGTTATAAGATTGAAAGTATGACTGAAAAAACATTCTCGTGTATCATTTCACACTTATGTGGATAAACAATAATTCAGTTATATAAAATACGCTTTTTCCTTTCCATCTCTAATGTAAATAAACACGTATCTTTTAACCAATCACAACAAAGACTGAGAAGGAGAGCCTGTGATTGGACTCATAAAGGTTGACATACAAACGGTCGATCTCTAGATTGTGGTTCGTTCGGTTCACACGAGGCTTTTTATTGTCCGCAAACATTGTCTCTCTGTTGTTGTCCCGGCATTGTCCCCGTGTGAACACTTGAGACAACGTTTGTCCCGACGGGACAATCATTTACTATTGTCCCGTTGTGGTCACGTGATTTTCCAGAAGTAGGCGTGATCTCCTATTGCGGACAATAATAAGCCTCGTCTAGAGATGCATAATCCACGGTTTTTTCAATAACAAATAATTTTGCTATTGTTATTTTTAAATATCTGTTATTTCAATCATATTATTTATTAAAAATTATTAATTAATATTGAGTATTAAATTTATTAATTTTAATTAAAACTTAATAAACTAATTTAAGTAATGTGTGATTGAATTAATTTATCTATTTACGCTTACTATTTTAATTCGGTTTTTTCATAAATTTATACTTAATTTTTTTATTGAAGTAAACCATTTTCTAAAAAGGTTGAATTCAAAATATATGTCATTTCTTTAAAATGTTTACTATAGTTCAATATTTCACCAATAGATGGCTCGAGCAGTGACCACAATAAACGCAATCACAACATTACGTCCCAAGCAGTTAAAAATTATCTATAGTGCATTGCAAAATGAGTCAAGGTCAATATTGTTACTACGCCATTTCCTGTGAATCACAGGAAAGGGTGAAATCACCTTTCCGATAAATTTTAATGATATGCAATTCAACGATCCGATAATTCCAAGAATATCGGGTCCGT
>JAPMOQ010067143.1:30163-59721 GCA_026543055.1 Argiope trifasciata | reverse complement strand
TTTTCCAATTGCATATCAGATGAGTGAACTATTGTGAAGGATATCGTACAAGTTATTTTTAGTCTCTCCTTTGTCTTTTGATTCTTAAATATTCTGTCATATTGGAGTAGTTCGGGAGCATTTCGGATTTCGCCAGTGGAGAGCCTTTTGCAGCCTGTCTGGCGAAACATGGCTTTTGTGCCAAAAAAAATCAATACAACGAACCAACCAACCAATTATGTAGCCCGTTATCAATTACCATAAAATTTACGACGCCAGAAATTTTCTACTCAGAACTATCTTCGGGCTGTCTCTATTCCGAAGCAACCCTTTTATTCTATAGCTGTTCCATCGAGTCTTCGGAGAGTCTATACTGCTCTACCCTATCATATTCTACCATTCTGCGACAGAATTAAAATAATACTTCAAGATTTGGAACTTCATGATGCAGCGATTCAGACTACAGATCCATTTCCGTTTCCGCCATGGGATGTTCCTCTATTTTATTTTCTAAATCTATTCTCGGGTTTCGAGAAAACAACCGCCCCTATAATTTTTCAGAAACGTTTTGACTCTCCTTGTAATCAATACTCGGGTTATTTGAAAAATTTCACAGATGGATCAAAGTCAGACGGTCATCTCATTTTTGGTATTGTTTCTGACACTAATGTACTGAGCTAGAGTATTGATACAGCATTCTCGGTCTTATCTACCGAGTTAGTCGCGATCCTCTATGCTCTTCAGATGATTTCAGAAAATCGGAGTTTTTAGTGAAATTTAAATTTACTCATATTTTACTTACTGTTTTACAAGTTTATTACGACGTATTTTATGGTTTTAAATAGAAAAACTCAATAAATGACTTGCTTTTTCGGCGCAACATATCCTAGAAAAGGATCTTGCCCCAGAAAATATCCATATCTTATGCTATCAGATGATTTCACTCTCTACTGAACAAAAATTCTACATATATACAGACAGTATAAGTTTCTTGAAAACCTTTCCCTTTACCACTTTGATAATAGACTTGGTGGACGAAAAATACCATCCAAATATTTTTAATTTTTTAAGATCTATTGGTTTTTTTGTGTGCATTTAGTTTTATTATTCTGTTTTTGTTAAATTGCTATTTATGTTCTTGTTTTTTGACATTATTTTAACAAATTTTCATAATTCTTCATATCTTTTATTTCTTAATTTTATAAATATTAAAAACATTTTTATATCAGTCTTATGCAATTATGTCTCTGCACATTTGAGTTATATTTTAACAAATGAGTTTTTTTTAAAAGATGTATTATATTTTAACTTATGATTGGCGCAGTATAGCCAAACATGGCTCTTGCGCCATTAAACTGCACAAAGCAACCAACCAATCAACCAATTCACTTTGATAATCGAATTCATCCTGTTGTCCTGGAAACTCTGAATCTTTTAAGGACTCAGAAAAATAGAGATTACGAAATATTGTTTTGTTGGGCTCCGAGTCATATCGGAATTAGTGGAAATGAGAGGGTGGATAATGCAACAAAGAGAGCATCTTTACTTACGAAAAAAGTTATCCCATGTAAAGAAAAATTCTTTTGCGCGTCGTTTATATATACTGTGGCAGGAATCGTGGAATCATCAAGTTAAAAATAAGCTTCATTCCATAAAACCTACAATTTCACCCTGGTCTTGTCATTCAGTGCGTGAGTATGTTAAATTGACAAGACTCCGCATTGGTCACACCCGTTTAACTCATCGACACCTTTTATTCGGTGAAAGAGCTCCTATTTGCCCAGACTGTCTTGTATATTTAACAGTTGTTCTGTTTTGATAGAGTGTCCAAATTTTGGAAGTCATCGGAAACAATTTTTTAACTGCTCATCGCTAGAAATGCAAAGTTTGGTGAGGGAGAGGAGAAACTCCGTCTATGTGCAATAGCTGCCAGGTTCAATTTACTATTTACCACATTTTAATTGATTGCCCTGTCTTCAATTCTTATCGTGCCCGCTTTTTTACCACGTCTTCGGCATTACAGGACTTGGTGGGTGAGAAATACCACCCAAACATTTTTTAATTCTTGAGAGCTGTTGACTTTCTTACTTGTACACTTAGTCACAAAAGTATGCAACTCATAGCTTAAGTGGAAAAGCTCTAGTTTTCAAATAAAAATAAGAAAAATATTATTTTGGTGAGTGTTATTTATAGATTCTGATTCAAGTTATGCAGTAATAAAGAATAAACCAAATCCCTATATTTTAAAAAACTTTAAGAGTAGTTTTGTTAACTACCAGTCGAAATTTATTTCACAAAAGTATGTATACACTCCGAATTTTTGACTTTTAAATAGGCTGAATGAAACTTCACGAGTGATTTTTCGTATTTCAGTGATAAGTTGGAAGTTCTGCAACAAAGTTTGTAAGTTTGAGCTTTAAGTACATCAACATTTCACTAATGGCTCCACGTGGAAAATAATTATCAAAAGATGTAAAGGATGTAATAATAAAGCTCTATAAGGAAAGCAAGTTGCAAAGACAAATCACTAAATTCATAGGCAAAAGTCCAGCAACGGTTCAAAAAATTACTGAAAAGTTCCAGGCTGAGGGAAATACTCTAAACAAGCCAAGAACAGGACGACCGCCCATTTTGACGGATCGAGAAAGGCGAATTATTGTTGGAAATGTGAAAAAAATCCGAAGATTAGCGCACCAAAATTGATAACTGATGTGAAAAGCAATTTTGCGAAGTCCTGCAATCCTGAAACAATTCGCCGTGTGTTGCGAAAGGCAGGCTACCATGGTCGTAATATGCGAAGAAAACCATTTGTTAGCAAAGTGAATCGCAAAAAGAGAATAGATTTTGCAAAAGAAAATTTAAAGCACGACACAAACTTTTGGAATTCCGCGATTTTTTCGGATGAAAGTAAACTTAACATCCACGGGTCAGATGGACACCAAAAAGTTTGTCAAATGCAGCTCTAGAACCTAAGAACATGAGAGGAACTGTAAAACACGCAGGTGGTTCAATTGTGGTTTGGGGATGCATGGCAGCAACTGGAATTGGAAATTCAGTTATAATCGATGGAATAATGAATCAATATAGTTATTTGAATATTTTGAAGAATTATCTAAGCCAAAGTGCTTCTAAATTAGGACTGGATGGATCCTTCACTTTCCAACAATATAATGATCCCAAACATACTGCTCGGGAATGGCTGCTATATCACGTGCGACAGCAGTTGAAAACCCCACCACAGTCACCTAATCTTAATCCCATTGAACACTTGTGGGATTATCTCGATCACCGAATTAGAAAGAAAGGGATCAAAACTAATGATCTGAAAAAAGCCCTTTTGGAGGAGTGGCAAAAAATACCATCTTCTATCACTCAATTAGTAAATTCACTGCCATCTAGATTGAAAGCTGTTATAAAGGCCAAAAGTTATCCAACAAATTACTAATTTTCTTTCAAAAATTGTAAAATTTGCAATACTAATGTCTTTGTTTTTGTTTGTATACTTACTTTTATGATGTAAATTACATCCTGCTTTAAGTTAATCTCATCGTACTAATTAAATATTTGTATTTATTGATTATTTTTTATTTTGTTATTAAGCTCGGTTTTGCTGTAATCGTAATAAATCGTTAATTTGAAAACTAATATTGCAGGTTTGTTTTTTTCTCATAGAACTTCATCAAATACACCCTGCATACTTACTTTTGTGACTAAGTGTAAATAGACCTTTTATTATTCAGTTTGAGTTGAAATTTACTTTTCACCATTGTTTCAATTACTCATGTTTAATTTAAGTTGTTAAAATCATTTTTACATCAATTTTTCATTAGATACCTGTGATGGTTTCATAAATAGTTGTTTTTTAAAATAATTTTATAATCTTACCATTTGATTGACGCAGTATGGCCAAATATGGCTGGTTGGTTGGTAGTTGTGGTTTAATGGCACAAAAGCCAAACTTGGCCATACTGCGCCAAGCATATGGTATTATATAGAACTTGAAGTTGTAATGTAAATGAATTTTGAAGTTACTGCAGTTGATGTAAAAACACGAATGTAAAAGCACGAGGTGTGAAAATCAGTCAATAAAATTTTAAAATTTCTCAATCATAGAAGACCAATTTTTGAAACAATTAAATTTATGAGTTAATAAAACAATTCCAAAAATAAGCTCTAAAAGAGATTAAAAAGTTGAAAAGCAGCTAGATACAAGTAAAAAGGTTAATCGCTTTTAAAAATGTAAAAATATTTGGATGGTATTTTTCACCCACCAAGTCAGTTAGACTACGGATGATTTATTGAAAATGTTGACACGATAGGAATGGTACATAGGGCACTCAACCAAAATGTGCTTAATACCCAGATCAACGCGACAGGTCTGGCACATAGGTGCCCTTTCGCCAAATAGCAGATGTTTGTGAGTACAGCGTGTATGTCCTATTCGGAGGCGTGTTAGCTTGACATCTAACGCACGTATATTGAGAGGTGACCACATTGCTATGGTCGGCATGACAGAGTGCAATTTATTGTGAGTCAATGAATCCCAAGTTTCTTGCCAAGTAAGCAAAAGCCAACCCGCCAACGATGTCTTGAGATCACAGTATGGGAGTTTTTGGTTTAGGAAAGAGGATGCAGATTGAGCTAATGAATGGCCAAATATGGCTCTTGCGCCAAAAAAACCACACAAAACCAAGCTGGTGGGGGAGCATCCCCATCAACACGTTTTTAAATTTTTAAAAGCTATCAGTATGTACCATTTTATTAAATATTTCTTTCCGTTGTTTTTAAAACATTTTGTTTCTCTTTAAGAGACAGTGTACCGATATTATAACCTTCGTACTTTTTAATATTTATTAGATTTTTACATGCATAATATTTTATATATATTTACCGTACGTCTGGCGCAATATGGTCAGAATTGGCTCTTGTGCCATTAAAATCCACAGATCCAATCCCTTATTATAATTCCAACAAAATATAAATAAATTTTTCTTTTTTTCAAATTAGATTTTACAATTATCTACTTCGTAGTTATATGATGATTTTAAAACTTAAGTTTATTGTATGGCCTTGGGTTCTTCGTTAACAACTTTTAATCTTTGCTGGAAATTTATTCAAATATTACACGTTTTGCGCTTGATTTCCACAATTTTAGACATTTCTATTTATGTAAGTTAGGATGTTTATTTTGATGTTTTAAAATTTTAAATATTATTTTATTGAGTTATGATCCTGTTGATCTAACATGTTTGGCGCAGTATGGCTATTGCGCCAGTAAAATCAACTAACCATCTAGTTTTACATCTGTTTTTCTTTCAAAAGAAACAAAGACTTTACAATTTCAAGAATCTGGTGCAGATGTTGATATGAGCTGTACCTCTGCGTCTGAAGAGGATACAATTGAATATAATATGTCTGAGGATTTGGAAGGCTAACTTCTCCCACACTCTTAAGTACATGAAAAGAGGAAACACTAAATGCAAAAATGTGTAGCATTTGCGCTACTTTTTTCCCAAAAGTTTTTTAGAATAAGACTTAAACAAAGATATGTTAATTATAACTAAACAGATTTGAATGTTTAATAATCTGTTTTATCATTTTATCTTTATGAATTGCATATTTGCTTCATTTGTTATTCGCTACTCTTGAAATTTCTGACATTTTTTGTATCCTAATATTTTACAACTTGCTCTTAATTTTAACAGAATTTAATCAGCTTTAACAAGCTGTATTTTGAGTTTTAGAATTACAAAGTATTTTTAAATTTTAATCCCTTTTAATAGTATTCCACTACATTCTTATCGTTTTACCTCGTCTTCAGCATTGGAATATTTGGTGGGTGAAAAATACCACCCAAACATTTTTAAATTCTTGAGAGCTATTGGCTTTCTTACTTGTATATAAATCTTTTATTATTCTGTCTGTGTTGCACTTTTCTTTTCACCATTGTTTCAGTTATTCATACTTAATTTTTAAGATGTTAGTCATTTTTACATCATTTTTTGGAATTTTTTAAATACGTGTGATATTTTCATAAACAGTGTTTTTTTTTAAAATGATTTTATGCTTTTACCTATTTGATTGGCGCAGTATGGCCAAAAATGGCTCTTGCGCCAAAAAACCCAAACCAAACCACTACACGTTTATAACACCTTGATCTTAGTGCAGTATCTGAACATGGCTCTTGCGCCAATAAAATCAAATAAACCAACCCAGCAACTAATCAAGATATATTTTTATCAAATGCCAGTTAGTCAATCCTTATTAAAAGGATCGACCTTCCGTGAGTGAAGGGCAAAATAAAGTCTGACACCATTTGTAGTTTTTCAAACCATATCTGTCGAGTGAACTGTTGTGAAGAATATCATGCAAGTTTTTTAATTGTCTGTTCCTTTGAAATCATGGCTGGCCTCCTTTCACTAAACATATTTATTCAAATTGACAATCGGCATGGGATCGGCAGACCCAAAACAAACTTCATTCTGTCATGCCTACTACACTTCTGTCTCAGGACTTCCCATATTGTGATATTAAAAAGCCACTTTTTTATCGAACTTTAAAAACATGGCAAGAATCTTGGGATCAGCAAATCCAGAACAAGCTACATTCCATAAAACCCATCATCGGGTTGTTGCCTGTTCTATCTATACGAGAGGTTGATGTTAAATTGACTCGCCACCGTATAGGTCATACTCGTTTCACTCACCGCCATCTAATTTTTGGCGACAGAGCACCACTTTGTCCCATATGTCATGTGAATTTTGGTTTGAGGCACATCTTTGTTGAATGTCCTTCCTTTGATCATAATCGTCATTTCCATTTTAAGTCAAATTCTCTTCAGCTAAAAGACTTGATTGGTGAGAAACACCATCCAACTGTTTTTAAATTTTTAAAATGAATTGGGAAATTGATGTGTATTTAACTTTTTTTCTTCTTTCGTGGTTAACATTTGCTAATCATATGTGTTTTAAAACCTGTATCTTTTTTTATTTGAATGGTTTCTATATTGTAATTTTAATTCAACAAAAGTCTGGCGCAGCTTAGCCAAGAGTGTCTCTTGAGCCAATAAATCACAAAAACCAAACTTGTCAAGCCTACTATTGGTTTATGGCCCGTTCACCCTATACGAGAGTTTGATTTCAAATTGACTCATACAGGACACACCCATATACTCACCGTCACTCAATCCTTGATAAAAGGGTGCCAATGTGTCTCACTTGTCATATTAGCTTTAGTGTTATACGCATATTAATTGAATGTCCTGAATTTAATATTCATCATCGTAATTTTTTTAATTCGTTTTATCTTAAGTTACAAGACCTGATGGGTGAAAAACACCTGCAAAATATTTTTATATATTTAAAAGCTATTGGTTTCATCAGCTGCATTTGACAGGATTTTCATCTGCTTTTGCATTTTTTTTCAATGTTTCTTCTTTGCACAATTTTTCTTGTATTTTCTACTATCTCCTTACTTTTAAATAGATTTTTAATATTTGTAAGAACACATTCTATGTTGTTTAGCAATACATTTGGGTCTTTTTTAAAGGTTTTGTTTTAAATCATCCCTTATTTTACCATATGTTTAGTACAGTATAGCCAACTATGGCTCTTGCGAAAGTAAACCAAACAACAACATATGGCTGGCCTCTTGAAGCATCATTATAAGTTCCAAGTCATTTGAAAAGGATCGACAGGTCGCGAATGAAGAGCAAAATAAAATCTGTCACCATTTGTGATTTTTAAAATACATATCTGTCGAATGAACTGTTGTGAAGAATATAAGGAAAGTTTCTTATTCGCCTTTCCTTTGGAAATTATGGCTGGTCTCTTCAAGTAATAATTTTAACTAATTCCATTAGTCAGTCATTATCCCTGTAAGAGAATATGATGTTAAAATAACTCGAATTCGTGTCGGCCACACCCGTTTTACACATAAGCACCTTTTGTTAGGTGAAATGTGTCCAAAATGCACTGTGTGCCGTGTTGAATTTACGGTCATTCACATACTATCAGAATGTCCTGCTTTTAATCACCACCGAATACGCTTTTTTAATACATCAACTCCTAGCATCACTGACATGGTGGGAGAAAATCCCCATTCTAACATTTTTGAAGACGATTGGATAGTTGGAATCCTCTTATTTAAATATTAAGCCTTTTTATTCGTTTAACCTTGTTTACAATAGTAGACTCTTGATATTTTAAAAATTCGTATTTGATTTTTACTGATAATAATTAACCATATCATTTGACAAGCAACTTGTTGGCACAAGTTGGCGCAGCATGGCCAAATCTGGCCCTTGCGCCACAAAAAACCTCAACTAACTTAACTTAGTCGTTGTAAAAGGATCGAGAGGCAAATAATTCAGACCAAAATAAAGTCTGTCGCTGTGATTTTTAAAAACACATATACACTGATGGACAGTCTAGTGATACAACCTGTTGTGCTGCCATTCAAGAACAGTATTCAAGGGGGTGCTGTCCAACAGGATAACGATCGCCCTCATACCGCTGTTGTAACTCAACATGCTCAACAGAGTGTCGACATGTTACCTTGGCCTGCTAGATCACCAGATCTTTCTCCAATCGAGCACGTATGGGACATCATTGGACGACAACTCCAGCGTCATCCACAGCCAGCATTAATTGTCCCTGCATTGACCTCCCAAGTGCAAAAGGCATGGAACTCCATCCCACAAACTGATATCCGACACCTGTACGACACAATGCATGTACGTTTGCATGCTTGCATTCAAAATTCTGGCGGTTACACCGGTTACTAATGTACCAACATTTCACATTTGAAATGGCTCTTCTCGCCAATGGCTCTACCTGTGATCTTGGAACTTTAATCAATTAAATATGTTACCTATACAAATGTATTCCTAAAATTTCATTACTGTACAATAATTTTTTCTTGGTGTTGGGATTTTTTTTCCATTAGTATATATCGAGTGAACTGATGTGAAAAATATCGTGTTTGTTTTTTTCTAAGTTTCTAGCTTATCTTTTATTTGGAAATTATGAATGGCCTCTTCAATGTATCATTTAAAGAACATTTTTCAAACACATATGTTTCAGTGGGAAATTATAGAGCCCCATGAATTTCATAAATTAAATAAAAAAGCGAATAAATAGGCTATTATTTTTGTTTCTTACCAACGCATCTCTAGAAAGGAAAATTTCAAGGAAATTCGCATCGATTTTGCCACTTAATATTGAGATTCTGTCCTATGTATCTTCATATTTATATTACTTATCTATACTTATAATAAAGCTCAATGTGTGTGTGTGTGTGTGTTGGCGCTCTACAGGCCAGACCGTTGGACCTACAGCTACCAAATTTGGTACATGTATACCTTGGAGGTCCGGAATGTGCACCTCAGAGCCCTTTTTTCGAATTTTTAATTAGAATTTGAATTCATTAAAATTTAAGCGAAATTTCGACGTTTTTCCGCTATAACTTCCGAAAATATTATTGCACAAACATGATTTTTATATCAATTTAAAAATTAAAAAATTAGCTTTCTAATGGTATCAGTGTTTTAAATTTATAATGTAAACTTCTATTTTTAATGAATTTTTAAAGAAATATTTTAACCATGTTTTTATCACGTGACTGGATAAAATAAAAGAATGCCGGAAGTTCAAATAAAAAAAATTATAATCGCAAAATAAATCTACAGAAATGAAACTTTCAGCACGTGACTGGATAAAAAAAAGAAATATAAAATGTGATATTTTCTTTGAAAAATAAATGCAAAGCAAAGGTTTCTACAATCGTTTGCAATAGCTATATCATTAACTCAATAAATCTTCTTTATTTACGGTAAACTTGATTGAATTTAGACAGGAAATCCCGACTTAATGGCATATTTATGTAATCGTTTGCAATATCTGTATCATTAATTTAATACTTTTTTCCCTTTCTCGCTTTCTTTAAAAAAACATATTTAATATTTTGGCAACATCATCGAAATTTTTTTTAATATTTTGGAAGCATAACCGATGGTTAAAACTGATTGATTTATAAAATTAAAGAATATTATTAGGAAAAGGTGTACTTTTAGAACTTTCCGTCCATCATCTTAAAGAAAATACTAATTTCAGGTCAATCAATGCCCGGAATTACTTCAAGGCTAATGAATATGTGATTTAATTGAAAATTTTAGAACTCTTTACTCATGGCGAACCAGCTGGTCGCCAAAGGCGGCTAGTATTTAATAAATAGTAACTAAAATAAAAAATTTGTTTGTCGACATAAGAAGAGACTGACAATTTTTTTTAAAAAAATACATTACTTATATATATATATATAAATGTATAAAACACAAGTTTCAAGACAGATATTTTTTTAAAAAAACTTTTATTGACACTTATACAATACGACACAATTTCTGTGAATTACTTCAACATAGCGTTACAACATTTAAAAAAGCAGAAAATTATAGTTCTTCAAGTGTTCATATTTATCTTTTTCAATCATAAGTGATTCTTCTGTTGAACAACAACAAGCGTATTGACCTATCGTCACGAGAAAAACCATTGTAACTCTAAACGTAGAGGTCAGACGGCTTGGAAACGAGATATTCTATTACATTTTGGGGGTGAAGGAAAGGACAGTATTTCATTTGACGCCAAAAGAACCGGTCAGAAACCGGACATCTGCATTGTCACAAGCGAAATTAATTTCTCGCCTAATGAAGCGCGCAACGTTAGCCAAATGCTGTGGTCTGCTTTAATGCCGACTTCCCTCTTTAATTAAACTCGTCTACTTATGGCAACCATGTTCAGGGTTTTTCTCGTGACGGTAGGGCAGTATACTTACTTATAGTAGAATGGACTTTAAAAATGACAATTCTCATGAATTACTATTCATTTCCACATTCAATTCTTTTCATTCCGCAAAAAATTTCAGTATCTTGCATCTATTTATCATTTACATACTTAATTTTATTTGAGACTTGCAATTTGATGAATTGAAGGAAAAAAAAGGCACATCTTTAAAGTGGTTTTACACTTGGCAAGTGAGCACTGCTTGCGCAGAAAGGCTGAAAAATGCCGTTCGATTCATTGCAAGTTACTGCCCTGACAGGACAACATGCCGCTATAATGTATTTTTATCTTAATGGGTATGCGTTTGTAGTATTTGGCGGTTTTGTTGGCGAGAAAAATTGATAATTTATCATAGATTAATTGTGATATTTTTTTTGCTTTTAGTGGTTTTTTCTTTCTAATGCAAGGTTGCGTTCCCCCTCTCCCTATTTTATTGGTCATTTTTTAAATTCATTTTTAAATTTAGTCATATTAGCCTTTTTATTTATTTATGTTACTATTTTCTTTGTGTAAATATCCATCAATTTAATACGATACGTAGTGAAAAAAAAACATTTCAGGGACAGCAAAGCAGCAATTTAGAGCCAAGCATGGAACGCCTCAATCTATCTTAAGAAATTATGACAAACATAAATCAGTCCTTTCCTGCACATGCGCCGTCTTCTTTCCGTCTTTTAACTGATCGAGTGTAAACCAAACATTTTATAAGAAGTGGTTGAATGGGTTAAAGTTACAGAGGCACAAGTCGTATATTTTCTTTGTTCCATAGAAATTAGAATAATACATTTATTGAGATAAATTCTGAAACCCACCAGTAGCGTTATCGACTTAAAGTTGTTATTTGGAACAGGGTTAAACTTGTGTTTAGAATTGAATTGAATTGAATTTGTACAATTATTATTCTTAAGCTAATTTTTTTAAATGACTTATTCTATTGTAACTTTAACCAATCCAAACAGGTTAAAACAGGTTGCAATTAATACTCTAATATGTGCAATACAATATAATGTAAAATATATATTATATGCATAATAAATTACAATATCATAACAATACATTTTCACACATATTATATTTTTTTTATATTCAGTTTTACTCTTCTTACCAAAGACTGTCAGCGGATATGTTGTAAATAAAGATGAGACTGAATGCAATTAACTAGGTAATGGACAGACACTAATTTGTACCGTTTCTCAACATTGAACATTTCCAGACGTACCAGTTCCTCCGCTGCCTTCTAATTATCTAGCTTACTAAAGGCTGTCCAGCGGATATGTTTCAAAATAAGAACAACGAAGTATTACATCATCAGTAGATAATACTCGGGCAAAATTCTCCACTTTCTAATCTTTTCACCAACAGAGGGAACTAAAAACATAGCATCCCTCTTTAGCGCTTCGGGGAGCACAAGTTTCGAAATTTTACGCTTCACTGGAGCTTCTACCGTTTCCTGCCACGATTCTAAATAATTATCGTTTGAGAAATTGTACTGATATTTCTGCATCAAATCTAAAATGTCTGTTTCATTCCACACTGACAAAACTAGTTTTCTGAGAATCATTTCTCTGAGAGACATCACCTGCTTTGTCATGATAATCAATGTCAAATTAATTCAAGGCAGCAGCACTAATTTAATGCTTTCTAGTTTAGCTCTCCAGAAAATGACCTTGCGATCTTTATCTTCTCTGCAGGAGGTAAAGAAGAAGAAGCCTTGATTATCTTTTTTTTTAAATGAGTAGCGATGACTTTTGACCTGTAAAGAAAAACAGGTGCTATTAATAAATGAATATTGCATTTAATATACAAAAGAACCACAGTGGAAACAAAAGAATAACAGTGGCTCAAACAATTGAGAGTATACCCTACTTTTACGTGATAAGTAAGATTTTCAATATAAATAACTGAGAAATGCAAACATCTTACTTTTGCACATAAAAAATGGTTTAATTTAAAGTAAGATGGTTGGTTGGTTGTGTGTGGTATTTGGCGCAAGAGCCACACTTGGCCAAACTGCGCCAAGCATATGGTAAAATTAGAACAGACATTTAAAACAACACGATTTTAAAAGTAGACGCAAGTTATTGAAACCACATGAAAATGTATTGAGTTAAAGAACGATTTGAACGTAAGACAGGTAAAATTGGCGAAATTGCTCGAAAATTTGGAATGTAAGTAAAGAGCATAGGTTATCAAATATACTGTAAAAAACAAATAGCTTTCAAGTAATTAAAAAGATTTCGATGGTATATTTCCTCCATCAAGTCACGCAAGGTAACAGATAAGGAATTTAAAAAAATTTGTCGATGGGAATCAAAAGGACATTCGATCAAAATATGCTTAACAGTAACATTAGTATGACAAGTGGAACATATGGGTGTGCTTTCTCCAAAAATGAGGTGCTTATGTGTGAAGCGTGTATGCCCTAAACGGAGTCGAGTCAGATTGACATCGAACTCTCTTATAGGGAGGACTGGCCAAAATCCAATGGAAGGTTTGATGGAATACAATTTATTATGGATATGCAATTCCCAACTCCGCTGCCAAGTTGAAAAAATATGTCTAATTAATGCTCTCTTTGCATCGCCATATGGCAATTCTTGTGACAAAAGAGAAGTAGCCGTTTTTACTGCATAATCAACCACTTAGTAAAGAAAAGAAGTAAGTTACAGTAAGAATAAAGAAAAATCTACAAAAAACTTCTACACTGAAAAGTTTCAGGTACATTTTAAATAAGCATATGCAGATTTTTACCCTCAAAAAAATTGACAATACCCCAATGAAATTTTCTAATATCACGCATACGAAAAAAGTGTCAATATTTAGTTGAATCTCTTTTGACTTTTATAATGGTCCCTAAACATCATGGTACCGATTCTACCAATATCTGATAGTATCCGAAGATATTTTGCTCCATTTTTCTCGTAACACTTGTTTTAAATGAGGTTTTGTTTCTAATTTTGTGTTTTTGGATCTCTGTTTCTAGTGAGGTCCACAGATTTTCTATGGTACTGACATCGATGAACTGTGGTAACTTCTTTTACAATGGTTGGTTGTTTGGATTTTTTTTTTTTGGCGCAAGAATTATCCTTCGCCAAACTGCGCCAAGCATATTCATTTACAATGAAAGAAGTTACAAGGTGTGAGTAACTTCTTTTTACAATGAAAAAGATACATTTGACAGTGTATATAGTGCATGGTCCTGCTGGGAAATAAAATTTTAATCTTAATCCAAATTTTTAGCATTTTCCTTTAGATTGTTGTGAAGTATATCCAAGTAAACCCTACGGTTCATAATGACATTTATAAAAACTAAATTTCCTATCCCGAATGAAGCCATAAAACCTTGAATCTTCACCGTGTTTAACTGCAGGATCTAATTTAATTTATTATTATTTTTTTAAATTAAAGCAGTATTGAGCTTTCTCCATGAGGTGCTTATATAAAATTGTTGACTCATAGATATAAATTTCAAGTACCCAATATAGCCCAAAAATTCTTTACATCAATTTTACACAGCTTTATCTTATCACATCTGAGTGTTTTTAACAAATGAGATCTTTTAAAAAAACATCTTTTTTATTTTTACCTTCTGAATGCGCAGTATAGCCAAAAACGGTTCTTGCGCAAAAAATGAAAAAAAAAAAAAACCCAACAAAAAACTCTTTAAAAAAAAACTCTCCATGTGGTGTGACGGCAGATACTGCCAAAAATGTTGACTTTTCTTTCATAACTAAACATAACTTTCTTCCGATATTAGAAAGGCTTTAATTAAGCACACCCACTTCACCTGGCAAAACATATGGAATCTTCAGACCCAGAATTAGTTTCATTTTGTTAAACCAACTATTGAACTGTGGCCTTATCGCTCTGTATGAGAGGTTGATGTCAAAATGACTCGTGTCCGTTTAGGGCATACTAGCTACACGCATAAACACCTCATTTTTGGCGAGCTGGCACCAAAGTGTCCTACATGTCATATGGATTTGAACATAAATCGCATTTTAATCGAGTGTTCATCTTTTAATTCCTCTTGTTCATACTATTTTAAGTCATCGCCATTAACTTTGAAAGATTTGGTAGGTGAGAAACACCACCCAAATATTTGTAAATTTTTAAAAACCATTGGCTTTTATCATTGTATTTAGCTTTTTCCGTTTGGTTAAAATGTGCTTTAAGTCCCCTGCTTGGCGCATTTTCAAAAAGTCGCCAACTGGCGCTTTTTTTCGTAGTGTCTCTCAGAGCAATCAACTCCGCGTGACAACGCGTAAAAACACGCTAGTTGGCGATTTTTTGAAAATGCGCCAAGCAGGGGACCTAAAGCACATTTTAACCTTCCGTTTTCATGTTGGATCTTTTAATTGGCTTTATTGTTTCACTTTTACCTTGCATCCGGATTTCACCTAAATGTATTTAACATTTATAAATTAAATGTATTAACATATTTAACATTTTTATTAATGCTTTAATTTTAAAGTTGTTAGCTTCCTTTATATTTAAGCATGTACTTTTGTAATTTGCTTTTTGGCTCCACCATTCGCTTGGCGCAGAATGGCCACATAAGGCTTTTGTGCCCTTCCCCCCCCCAAAAAAAACCTACAACAGCACAACTTTTTTTCCAGAAGTTATTTGTCTTCAATTGATGTGTTTGCAAATTCCAAACGCTACTTCTGATTTTACAGGCTAATGAACAGTTTCTTTCTAAGCCCTCGAATTTTATATCCAGCTGGCGAAATTGCATTTTGCACAGTTTCAGCACTTACACTTTTGCAAATGATTTCGGAAATTTCTGCTGCATGTTTAATGAACCATATGGTTTACTTGGATATATTTCGTAGAAATTTAAAGGAAAGTGCTAAACATTTGGGTTTGCATGAAATTTCATTTTTCACGAGGAAACGGTTCCAAATAACTCTGCACGTTCAAGTAACGTCAAAATGTGATGTCTTTTTTCATCGGAAAATGAAGTTATACACATCACCAACGTCCTCCGACATCAATGTTAAAGAAAATCTATGAACCACACTCGAAACAGAGGTTTAAAAACACAAAATTAGAAACAAAACCCATTTAAAACAAGCGTTGCAGGAAAAACGGGGCAAAATATCATCGGATACCATCATAAACTGGCCTAATCAGTACCCCGACGTTTAGGAACCATTATAAAAGCCAAAGGAAATGCAACTAAATATTGAAACTTTCTTTATATGTGAAATATTAAAAAAATTTCATTGATGTATTTTCAATTTTTTAAGGCAAAATCTGCATATGATCATTCAAAATACTCCTGAAACTTTTCAATTGATTTTTCTTTTTCTTACTTTAAATTAAACCATTTGTCGTGTGTAAAAAAATAAAATAAAAATACATAAAAAAATGTTTGAATTTCTCGGTAATGTGTTATTTATATTGGAAATCGGATTTATCAGGTTAACCCTTTGCGGTCCTTTGTCGAGTGTGACTCGACATCTTTTTTCGTTCTAGCGCGTCTTATGAAGAGTGTTTGAAGACTAATACAGATTCGGGTGAAACTTGATACAGAATGCGGCAGAACACAGAGCGATGTCGAACCACACTCGACATAGGACGCGCCAAAACGAAAAGCAATGTCGAGTCACACTCGACATAGGACCGCAAAGGATTAAAGTAAGGTGTACTCTCAATTGTTTGAGCCACTGTACGTAGTGTGGAAGGATCTTTTACAGACGGGGTAATTAGAGAAGTTGTATGTAACATTCTTGCATACTAGGAACATCTTTTACAGATGGGGTAATTAGACAAGTTATACACAACATAAAAAGGGAAATATGTTGCATTCATGCATACTGGGAGCTTCTTTTAGAGACGGGTTAGTTAGGGAAGTTGTATCTTGATCGTAAATAGAAAAACATGCTAGGATTATACATAACGGAAGAATTTTTTGTAGACTGAATAATTAGAGAAGTTGTATCGTTAATATATAAAAAGGGGAAATACGTATCAATAAGTATGTGTCACAGAAATTGTGGCCATTACTTATTGTAGAATGGCAACATTCAAATATCAACAAATCATGCGAATTTTGGAGCGCATCTTTCATTGAATATTTTAAAAAGTACATTAATTCCAGCACTTCGCTAAATGAATTAATGGAGCTGCAAGATATAATTAGAAGTGCTCTGGAGATACTTCGCCATAACACCAAAAATTCATTCAGTCAGGGAAAAGGTGATATACTGTCATGTCTATAAATTAAGAATAATGCACGGTGACACGGAAATCGAACCTTAAAATACATATATACCCATAAAATGACTACACACACCTTCAAAAATCATACGTGAATTGCAGGACGCTATCAGATGACACCTACAGTTCGTCACAATGACAAAAACAGCGCTTTATAAGTCTTTCAGTGTAATAACGCATATGACACAAAGGATGCGTTTGGATGACTTTTTCCGCGGTAGAATTATCGGCCGCCTAGAATGTGGGCGTACCCAGTAAGAAATATCTGGGGAACTTGGGCCCGCCCCTCCTCGGATTCAACATTTCCTTTGAGCTCTCAAAAGTTTGGTTTTTCCAATTCCAATTTTTCTTTCTTTCTTTCTTTCTTTTTTAGTTTTGCGCATTAGGTAAGCTTAAGACCTTATCACAAGACAAAATATCTTCGGCACTTTCCGTCAGCAAACGACAACGAAAGTGACGTCACTTCAAAGTTTCACATAATTGGTTAAATTTCGTTTACGGACAATATTTCCGACGGCATTTTCTAGCTGGTTAGAAAATATTGTCGATTGTGAAACTTGCTTGACCGGTTTTTGAGGGTAGAAACGGAAAAGTGCTGAGGAAATTTCACCGTGTGATAAGGCCTTTATCTGCTCTAATTTGTGTGTGTGTGTATATATAATATTCACCATAACTGTAATAATTTTTTTACTGATAATATTCACCATACCATTTGATAAGTAGCTTGTACCTTACTATTGGCGCAGCATGGCCAAATCTGGCCCTTGCACCAAAAAACTCTAACTAACTAACTAACCGAGGAACTTGGTATCATCCAGAGTATCATATCCAGGCTTTGGCAACGATTCTAAGATGATGGTAAGGCGAGTACTGTCTGTCCACGATAAGAACTCTGCTAGACGATCGTCTATGTTTACGGCGGGCGTTATAGAAACCGGCTTCGGTAGGGAAGATCTATTTTGAATGGGTGGAATTGGACGGAAGTCTGGGAGGTTATTCTTTTTCTTGGCGTCAATCTGTAGCGATAAGAAAAACTTGTTGCTCATTCATCTTCTCGCTTTCATCGCAGTTACACGATCTTTATACTCCCTTAGCTTATTTCTTTTATATTTTATCAAAGTAATGTCAATCCTTCCATCCATCTTGTCTTATCTATCCAATAATTATTCAGTTTTTCTATTTGATTTGCTTTATTCTTCGTATAACAGGAATATCAGATATTTTCAATATTCCGAGTACTCGAATAAATTTCATCTTTGTGAGTTTCTAAAAATTTATTTTCAAAAATTAAATGCAATTATAATATTGCCAGTTTGGCGCTAAACCTGCCAACGTGAGAAACTTCAATGAATTTCTACCTCTGCGAAATGAACTTTTCTTACAGTAACCTGTTTCTATAACGCCCGCCGTAAACATAGACGATTGTCTAGAAGAGTTATTGTGATGGACAGACGGCAAACATTGCAGCATAGGTCATTTACCTTTTGTTTAATAAGTTGACTTTACAAATAAGTCGCATGTAATTTATTTCTGACTTTTTCTTTTTCTGAACTTGTATTAGGCTTAATTTATGGACACGAGTGCAAACGAAATAAAGAAATAGATTTCAAAGAAAAAGTTTAATCGAACCCAAATATAGGCCTAACCTCTCAAGATAGGTTCGTTATATTAATGACCCGTTTTGAAGCAACACTAGAGCTCAAAATTTCTTGTGATCGGGATAAGATTTCATATTGAAGAATGGTTTCTTGACAAGCTCATGAAAACCTAAAATAAGATAGATACAAGTGTTCCTTGCTTGGCTATAAATTGCCATTTTGGGACCCTAATTTTTTATTTTCACTGCGTTTCGGTTTTGATAGTGTGCCCTAATTTTAACCCTCATCGCTTAAAGTTTTTTAATTCACTATCCTTAGAGTTGCGAGATCTTGTGAGTGAAAATCCTCACCTTAACATTTCAAATTTCTTACATGACATTGCTTTTTTACATTCTATTTAATTTTGATCTATCAATTTTTTTTTCTTTGTTTGTCACTTTTTTTTTCGTAAATATGAAAAGTCTTCTATTCATAAAGTACCAATTTTAATATATATGTTGACTTTTGTAATTTTACTTCTTATATACAAATTTCAGTACCACCTTTTATACAGATTTGATTTATCACACCATTTGAGTGGCGCAGTATAGCCAGATTTGGCTTTTATGCCAAAAAACCTAGCTGATGTTAAATTAACTCGCCTACGTATGGGACATACTCGGGTTACCAACAAGTACCTACTTTTCGGAGAAAGAACACCTATATGTTCTACCTGCCACACCGAATTGACAGTTAGTCACATTTTGATCGAATGCCCTGCTTTTGACTCCCATCGTCGCCATTTTTTTCATTCGTCAAGTGTAACGCTCCCAGAATTGCTGGGAAAGAATTATCATCTAAACATCTTTAAATTTTTACTTCCTATACACCTTTTACCATTATTTAACTTAAACCATTCCTTGTTTATTCAAGGATGTAATTTTTGTCTTCGTCTGTTTTAGCTTTTTTACATTAAATTTTACAGGAAAACATAGTTTTATACGAAGCTTCAAACATTAAAAATATTTTAAATTTTACCATTAGAATGGTGCAGTATGACCAAGAATGGCCTTGTGCGAAAAAAACCAACCAACCTAAATAACCTAACCTAACCTTTACTGTGTTTCGCGCTAAAATGATGGATATTTATACATGGTGGGGAAAAAAAAGACAAATAATATGAAACAAGCACATGCACAGCAGCCTCGCATCAGAAGAATAAAGAGAAAAAAATGTAATTAATCTACGATAAGTGATAATTCTTTTTTCATTCGAAAAAATCGCGGCAAATTCTACAAACGCAAGCGCATTGAGAAAAATTACAATATAGCTGCTTGTAGTTGTCCTGTCGAGACAATGACTTGCCATCGACCGAACAGTTTTCTAGCTTCTCTACGCAAGGCACTGCTTGCCTATTGATGTCTTATGACTGGCCTACAAATGCAGTATTGTACATGCATTTGTAGAATTAGGCGTGAAAAAATTGATAATTTATTACAGATTATTTCTGACATTTTTTAATCTATATTTCTGTGTGTGTGTGTGTGTTTTTATTGGTATTTTTTTCCTTATAGTTTTCACATTTAGGTATGTTTCAGTAATTTATATCTTTTACATACTTTACTGTTCGCTTGCAATCTGACAAATCGAGAAAAAAAAATCTTTAAGGTAGTTTTACACCCAACAAGTTGGCAGTGCTTATGCAAGAAGGTCAAAAAATGCCCTTTGGCATGGTCCATCCAAATATTTTTAAATTTTCGAGAGCCATTGGCTTTTTAAATCATATTTAACATTTTAGTAAATTACTTTTGTCTGTTCACTTAAAATTTTTAACCATACTGAATAATTAATTCTATTCATTAAAATTTTTTTTCAAAATCTTATTCTGTTGTTTCTTTCTGACGTTTATAAATGTTAGACATTAGTGTTTTATCTCCATGTTTTAAGACATTTTTATCAAGGTTTAGGGATTTAATCATTAGTAAAGACTACTCTACAATTTGCTTGCCGCAGTATGGCCAAACATGGCTCTTGCGCCATAAAACTCAAAATAACCAAACCAGTCGGCATGGTCCATGGCAGGTTATTGTGCACAATCCCCACAAGGCAACATGCCGCTATAATATATTTTTATCTTACTGCGAATGCGTTTGTAGTATTTGGCGGTTCTGTTGGCGAGAAAAAAACTGATCGCTTATCATTGATTAATTGTGACATTTTTTGCTTTTATCGCTTTGTTCTTTCTAATGCAGGGTTGCGTACTCTCTCTACCCTAAATTTTAATTGTCATTTTTTATTCATTTTGAAATTCAGTTATATCGATATTTTTATTACCATTTTACGGTGTTTCTTTGTATAAATATCCAACATTTTAATGCGATACACCATGAAAAAGAAAATTTCAGAGACGCCAAATACAGCAATTTATATCCAAACATAGAATGCCTACATATAATGTGAAATTATGGCAAACATAAATCAGTCCGTTTCAGCGCATGATCCGGGGCCTCGGAAAAGTGCTTTATATTCTATGTGCCTGGAACAGCAGAAAAAGGGAAACGACTAAGCGATGGTTGCTTTTCGCTTGCGCCTGTTGTTAACATCCTTTTTCGTTTAGTTTTTTTTTTCTTTCCCTTAAATAAATTGGGCAAAATAGCTTTAAATTTAAGAGTAATTAACAGTGTCGTTACACTTTATTTAGTTCTTGATAATTTTATGTACAGTTGTTAAATTCAATTATGCAGAAACATAAACATAAATGTACATAAAAAGTTTGAAATATGTATTAATTGAGTTTGAGCTCTGGTATTTGGCATAAAAAATAATTTCAGAGAATAATTATAAAATTGTTTAAGATATTTTTTTCTTTTTTTAAAATATTTTGATAGATATTCAACACTATTTAAAAATGAATATTTATAAAATAATTGAACTTTAACATGAAATCGCCAGAGCCATGTCAGCCATCTGATTCCCCAAATCAGAGTTCCCCAAAGTTGGACTTTGGCTCTCAATTTTTTTTTATCTTTCAACAATTTAAATTATTTTATTAATATTAAAACTGCGTTTCCATGACTACGATTAAGAGGCATTGATAATATCCAGTTTTCTTTTTTGACCTTCACTTAACTTTTCATTATTAGTTTTGAGCTTTGAATAATTATTTTAAAATATATTAATAAAAACAATTATAAATTTGTGACTGCTCTTCTTTTATTCGTTGACATGTACGCATATGCCTTTAAATCTGGAATTTTACTATTATTTTTTTAATGCTGATTGTATATCCTCTGTGTGGAGGAGATTTTCATTGTCGGCTAAAGTATATTAAAAAATTTTGAAACTTGCCACAAAAATTTTAACTATGTCATCATATGGATATGTCAGCTTTCTGCTATCAATGTCAAACAAATATTCTTTAGCAACAGAGTTTTTCATTTCATAAATTTTCCACAGATGATAATTTTATAAAGTCACATATCAAATTATTTATTCCATTAAGCAAAGATAATCAAAAGATAAAAGAAAAGAGACTTTCTGAACATTTCCAAAGACTTAGGTTCCAAATAGTTGCGATATTTTGACAAAATAATGCTCTAATTTTCTAATATTTAACTATGGTTATATTTATCTGAAATAATTATTTTTTCTGAATTTTAGAAAATATCGACTTGTTTACAATTATTTTAGAAAGTAAAATATTTCCGGCGAAAAAAAAAGTTTTAAAGAATTTAACGCAAAAAATGAGGGGGAAAAAATAAAGCAAATAAAAATAATTCTGCTATTAGTACAACACAAATTGAATTATATGAATCGTTAAACCATTCGTGTTTACACTCTGCAATCTATAAAGCATGCCTAATGTTAAGAGGTAAGAAAGGATTTCAGGTTTATTGCATACTTCACATTAAAACTAATAACTCGAAAAAAAAACTGCTATTAAAGAAAAATAAATAGGCTTAATTACTCACATGATAATCAAGCGTGACACGGTACGTCGTTTTAATAATCCAAAAGGCGATTGCATAGAATTTTCATGCAAAAAATGCTCCAAAATTTTCTCAATCACAAAGGAACGCACGAGAGAGACGAGACGATGGGCAACTACTGGCCAAAGCTGATAACGGCCCATCGCTTAGTTGAAACTCCTAATGGCGCCAGCTGTCCCTGTTCCCAGCCCGTAAAACTTTTATTGCTCTCCCGATCTCGGAGGCCCAGAATGAGCTCACTTTATATAACTGGCCGAGTGTAAATCATACATTATTCCCAAAAGTTAAATGACGCTCAAAAAATGTATTGCTATGTCGTGCTAAAGGGATATTTCCTTTCATCACAACAAAATGTAAATTTCAATTATTTTTAAAAGTTTATTTCTTAAAATTGGCAACTTTTGATAGTTTATTATAGAAGAAAGGAAGTCTAGTCACACTCAACATATCGATTCGGAATTGAAGTTGCTTTCGTGATGTGAACTCACAAAAGTTTCGTTTTTCTAATTAATTTTGCTTTCTTGCGCTTTCCCTTTTTTGTTTTGGACATTAGGTAAACTTATCTGCTCTAATTTTTTTTTTGTGTGTATGAATATATATACATATATATATATATAATATATTTATATATATAATGTAGGAATTAGATGGGACAAAATGCCCATTCAACCACATTTAGATCAGTGTCTTGGGTCACTGATTAAAGAAAAGCTTTTAAATAAAAACAGTAAATTTATTTGCAGCAAGGAATACAGAAAAGACATTAAGAATTATGACAGGACAGGCTATTTATAATAGAGAAAAAGTATCACCCATAGATGCAACCAAGGAAGAAGCCTAATCAAGTGTTTCATGGCGAAATTACGTAGCGTATTAAAGATTCATGACCCTCCCTGTCTCCGTCAGCCGAGCGAATGCGTAGCTCGCTTTTTTCTCAAACTTGACGTCACGCGTCTTAGACTTTGGATCAGCGGTATCCATGGTGACATCTATTACTACAAAATGAAACTAAATATGGAATAGTAATGACCGCAAATTAAATCTCTCTCTCTCTCTTTATATATATATATATATATAGAGAGAGAGAGAGAGACAGGGTGTCTCAAAAACCTCAACCGCGGCTTTTAAATACTGATCATAGACAAATGCTGTAAATTACAAATGTGCATAAAAATGCTAAATGTTATGAAATCGATTAAAATTTTCAGGGTATTAAAACATCAAAAAGTGCAAAATTTGAATTTTTGTACAAATCCCGTACAAAAAAAAAAAAAAAAAAAAAAAAAAAAACTTGTAAAGTGTGCTCTATGTTCTAATAAGATTGTATACAAAATTCCAGAAGTGTATTACAAAAAATCTCAAAGATACGGAACTGTATAAATGCTAAATCATTTTCCGATGCCAGGATATGAATTCGTAAAGAGGAAAAAACATGTCAGATGCTCATGTTTTAGGGATCGGATACAATAAATAAATAATAATTTTGCTATTTATTGGTTCAAAAGTATTAACAATATGTAGAAATAATAACTTAAAGGAAAAATTGCATAAGTTTTTTTAGAAGTTCATTGAGTGTGCTATTTTCAAGTGATATTCTGTAATTCATGATATAGAATTTTAAAAGTATTTTTCAGGAAGCAATTTATATTTAAAACTAAAAGTCTAAAGCATATTTTATTTCTTTGATACATTCCTGCGACGATTTATTTGCACTGAAGCTGTAGACATTAGCATTTTAATTTGTGATTGAACCTTCACCAACTTTGTTTTAACATATAGTTGACAGTTTTCATAAAATTCTGTACAACACCTTATTAAATGATGGGGAAAATGTTTACTCATTGGAAATTTAATTTGTACGGGGACAGTATAAAAATTTAAGTTTTGTATTCTAAATTTAATCCCTTAAAATTTTTAACCCAATCTACAATATTTTGCACCTTTTTTTGTGCAACTTTGTAATTTAAAGTAATGTCCATGATCAATATTTAAGGAATAAAAGCCCCTGTGAAGATTTTAGTAACACTTCGTATATGTGACGTCAGGTGCTTCCCTTTCCGCCGTTCATCGACGATTCTGAACGTACATAAAGGAAGAATCAAGACTGAAATGCAATTGACGCCTGGACAAGGCGAAATGATTACGAAAAAGATGGATTTGGTAAGACTATTAGACGAGGCGAAATGATTACGACGTGATTAAAAAGGACGAATTCGGTAGACTACTAGACGATTATGACAAGTAAAAGACAAAATATCACGATGTATTGTTAAAAGACGAACTTGATTATCCTTTCCATCTTGTAAATTAGTTGTCAACGCAATTTATTCATCATTAACCTAATTTTGTTGATCATTCATTAAATTTTAAAATATTATCTGAACTTGTAATTGCCTGGCCACCCAACCTCAACATATTATATATATTGTATGGATTTCCTGTCCTTCGCGTTCGTTTCTGAATGTAGTGGGGTGTATGATGTAGAATAAAACCAATAATCAATCAGGTTGTTTTAGTAGAGGTCACAACGATGACGTTTATTTCCACAATGGCAAGACAAAGACGACACATATTTACAGCACAAGACGATAAATATTTACAGACGACAACTATATACAGTGAAGACGAACACACATGACAGCACTCTACAGCGGACAATAGCTCACAATAAGGAGAGTAGTCCACAAGTAGAAATCCGTAGTGACAACATCTACGGCATACAAAGTGGCCAGACATGATTCAGCAGGATCCCTGGAGCTTTGCTCTACAGTCTCCCCAGACGGCTGAAACTTCCTCCGTCAACTCACTACTTCAATTCGCGTCTACTTCTCAGTCTAGGACTGCTCCGCTTACGAGAGCCGTAATAACCTGGTGGTAAGGTCTCGGTTTCGGAACCGGAGAGTTGCAGGTTCGAGGCCCGAAACACCGCTGGTCTGGGGCACGTAAAATCCAACCGGGCCAAGCGTCCTCTCGCTAGTGTGGTGTAGAAGTCTGGATAGGGGGATGCCAGCTCAGGTGTCGTTCTCGTCAACTGACTGCAGTTCAAAATGACGAGGACCGTCCCAAAATAGCCCTAGTGTTGCTTCAAAACGGAATGTTAATGTAACTAAACTAAATTAACAGCTCCGTTCACGACGACAGCAGGATACGGCACATAGCAATTCAGCACTCCACCGTTGCTTCGGTATTTTCTCGGCGACTCATGACTACTGTCCTACCGTCACAAGAAGAACCCTGACCAAGGTTGCCGTAAACAGACGAGTCAAAGTAAGGAGGGAAGTAGACATTAAAGCAGTCCACAACATTTGGCTAACTAAGCGCGCTTCATTAGGGGCCGCGGTGGTCTGGTGGTAAGGTATCGGCTTCGGAATCGGAGGGTTTCAGGTTCGAGACTCGATTCCACCGAAGATCCGTCGTGTGAGGGGGTCTCTTGCACGTTAAATCTGTCAGGCCAAACGTCCTCCCGTTGGTGTGATGTGGAGAGGGGGGTGCCACTTCAGGTGTCGTTCTCGTCATCTGACCGTGGTTCAAAATTACGAGGTCCGTCCCAAAATAGCCCTCGTGTTGCTTTAAACGGGACGTTAATGTAACTAACTAAACTCATTAGGCGAGAAATTCTTTTCGCATTGTGTTTATACGGTGTATCCCCTCAGGAGCTCACCTACTATAGGTGAGTACGGGTCTCCCAATCCCGAGGTACCCAGGGATCTTTACTCCCTTTACGTTTATTCTCCACTACGCCTTCTGCTGTCTCCTTTTTTTCTTTCCCTCGAGGGTAGGCGAGGGAGCTCTCCATGAGAAGCTATCGCCGCTCTGTTTGCTTCTTGCTTCTCATGGACAGCAAATACCCCCACGTGTTTGCCGTGCGTGGCGACCCATTAGACGGGTGGTGCACTGTGGTCCCCGGTGTGTCAATCGGCTGATTGCTGGCCACCTGAGTGGTCAGTTTACTAGGGATCAAGCGAAGGGGTTACTCCTTGGGCTTGGCGTTAAGGGTGGTCACTGTCCCCGGGGGTAACTTCGAGCGTATAGGTACTGGTCAGCACTATGGTAAGTACTGAGGCTGGTATTGCCAGAGCCGGTGGCTGCCATCCCTTGTTGGGCTCCATGGTGGGCGGTGCCGCCGGGCCCGAATTGCCTACAATGTCATATGGGCAAAAAAACCAATACTTCCTTCAGTGGGCAACAGAAGAACTTGAACCTTTTCGAAAAACCTTTTGACAAGTTTTTTATAATAAAACGAATTTCTGAGAAAAATGAATCCTTTAACAATGTGTCACCTTTTTTAGTTGAAAAAGGAATAACAGGAGCACTTGGAGAAGTCGTATCAACTAGGAAACTCCGCTCTGGCGACTTACTTGTAGAAGTTGGTAGTCGCAAGCAAGCTCAACAAATAATCAAATTGACTGCATTGGGATCTATAACTGTTAGTGTAAGCGCGCATACGTCGCTTAATTCTTCAAAAGGCGTTATAACCTGCGGTGAACTATTTAATGACACCATGGAAAAAATTACATCAGAATTAAAACCCGAAGGAGTGACGCATGTACGCCGTATCACAATTCGGCGCGATGGACAACTCCTTCCTACGAAACACTTTATTTTGACGTTCAATAGACCTAAATTGCCAGAACGTGTCAAGGTTGGCTATATGAGATTAGCCGTGAGACCCTACATTCCGAACCCTCTCCGATGTTTTCAGTGCCAACGATTTGGACACTCGAAATCCAACTGCCGCGGGACACCCACTTGCGCCCGTTGTGCAGCAAAAGGCCACGAAAGTCAAGATTGTTCCGATACAGAAAAATGTGTCAATTGCAACGGCAATCATACCTCATTTTCTAGGTGCTGTCCCCGTTGGTTAATGGAGAAACAGATTCTGTCAGTTAAGTTTAAGGAGGATGTCTCATACGCTGAGGCTAGACGTAAAGTTAGTATACAGACACCAGTACCTGGTGTAACTTATGCCTCCGTTTTGCAAAAACAATTTTGTTCAAATTGCTCTTGCACTAATTGCGTTAAAAATACCAACAAAAGTAAATCCCCTGTGAAGTCGGATACAGATACTGAAAAATCCACAACTAGTGCTCCTGAAACTGGGAAACCTGACATATCGCAACGCAAACGGAAACCAAATAAATCGCTGAAGCTGAAGCTTTCGAAACGTGGCGTTTCCGAAAAACATCTTTCTCAAAAAATTAAAGCATCAAGGCTGCATAATTCTGTCACCCTGGGACTAGCGAATAAGGGTATTGTCCAAAAGGATCTATCGACCATTTTCAGTGACGTGCCCAATATTCCCGAACTTATTGCACTACATCCATCCGAAGAGGATGAGGAAATCCACATGAGTTGCGACTTATCGACAACTCTTACCAGTGTCCCAAATACTTCTCATGCAACGTTTTCTTGATGGGCCCTTTCCTTTCTTGGAACTGTCGTGGCACTCGGTCCAAGCTTCAGGAAATAAGGACCATTCTTAACGAATTTCTTCCATCTTGCATCTGTCTCCAAGAAACTTTCTTGAAACCAAATATGCCGTTAAAATTACGGGGTTATAATGCTGTTCGGAAAGATTCGGATAGTAATTCGCATAATTCTGGAGGCGTATGCATCCTGACCTCCAATTCATTTCCGAGCTCACCTATCTCACTCCATACTGATTTGCAAGCTGTGGCGGTGCAAGTACATGTACAAACATTAATTACAGTCTGTTGTGTTTATTTACCACCCAATGACTCTTTTAGTCAAAAAGATCTTGACAGTCTATTAGAGCAACTTCCAGCACCATTTATTTTGCTTGGGGATTTCAATGGCCACAGTACTTTGTGGGGTTCGCATAGCACAAATTCTCGTGGGCGACTGATCGAGCAATTCATTAGCAATAATGCTCTCTGTCTGCTGAATAATGAAGAGAAAACTTATTTCCACGAACCCTCGCGTACATTTCACAGTTTAGATCTCGCCATATGTTCCCCGGTGCTTTTACCATTGCTAAATTTTACAGTTGGAAATGATTTACACGAGAGTGATCATTTTCCTATTATAGTATCCCATATTGATAGGGGTATTACTACTCAAGGTCAACCTCGTTTCTTATTCCAGCATGCGAATTGGGTCGACTTCTCACAACTGGCCAAAATTACTGACAGTATGATTAACACTGCAGATATTTCGACTGCAGTGCAGCTTGTCCTCGATTGCATTCTAAAAGCCGCAAATAAGAGTATCCCTAAAACCTCACCCCGTCAACGGAAATTCCGCAGGCCCTGGTGGAACAGGGCTTGTCACGACAGTCATAGGAAACAAAAACAGCTGTGGAACAAATTTCGCAGATACCCAACAACGGAAAATCTTGTTTTATTTAAACGAGCCAAAGCTTATGCTCGCTGCATTCGCCGACGTACCCAGAGGGAATCCTGGATTAAATACGTCTCATCCATCAAGTACTCTACCTCTAGCAAATTATTATGGAGGAAAGTGAAGGCAGCTAACGGAATCTATCCGGAATTCTCATTTCCTGTGTTGAAATCGGGAAACGTAACTTATTCCTCACCTGTAGAAGTTGCCAATATGTTGGGGCAAGCCTTTGAAAAAGTTTCAGCTATTGATTCATACAGTCCTAAGTTTCTAGTGACTAAGAATAGAGCTGAAAAAAGTAATCTAAATTTTTCCACACGTTTATCTCTTGAATACAATAGCACTTTTAAGCTGTTTGAGCTGAAGAAAGCCTTGGATCAAACACATGAAACTAGCCCTGGTCCTGATGGAGTCACTTATAGTATGCTTCGCCATTTAAATGAGGCTTCTCTTTCCAATTTGTTAAAACTTTTTAATCGAATCTGGTCTGAGCAAAAATTTCCCTCACAGTGGCAAGAGGCAATAGTTATTCCAATCCTCAAGCCTGGAAAGGACCCCGCTAACCCTTTGAACTACAGGCCAATCGCTTT
>JAPMOQ010067138.1:0-20088 GCA_026543055.1 Argiope trifasciata | reverse complement strand
TGGATAAGTTACTGGATTTCAAACCCGAACATCGCAGGTTCGATCCTTGGCGGAATTCAACCTACGTATTGGCACAATTCCTCCAACACCTACGCCAATATATATATATATACAGAGATATCTCGTGATTTTTTCAAATCAGTTTAAACTGGGTAATGACCTAAATGAATTAAGACATAAATAACTTTAAAAATAATAATGATCTCACATAATAACTTGAAATTTGAGATTGTAGATTTCATTATTATATTTACTTGTTTTATATAAATTTTCAGTCAATGTAACTGGAACGTGATAACTCAAAAAGGCAATAAGTTAGATAAATGAGAATTGCTATATTTTTATTGGATTATCAACTCTAGTATCTGTCAAATTTTGGGTAAATTTGGCTTCAAAGGGAAATCTGTCTCTCCGTCATTCATGCGCTTATTTCTTATACTAAAACGCATCTAACTATATGGATAGTTACTGGGTTTCGCTTTCATCACTGAATTTGCAGATACATATCGAACGATGGGATTTAATCCGTAAAACAGTTTATTATCATTGGATTTGCAGATACGTATCAAATGATTTGATTTAATCAGTAAAACTGATTTTTATCAGCACATTATCATTGTCACATATTTATTGTTTTCAATATGTAAACGCAATCTTCATATATGTAGTCAGCTTAATAAATTAAACTTGATATATACTCTTAAAATTTAAATTACATATTTGAAAAAAGTTATATAAAAGAATATAATCAGCCGAATGTCATAGTTTCCGCTCGGCATAAAACAAACATGCTTAAAGCATGTACTCAATACCCTTAACTATAAAGTGGAACTGAAAAAATATTTTATTAGAAAAGCTGAAACAATAATCACGAAATCATAAACTACAGCAAACTATGGGAGAGGGATATAAAATCTCAATGAATATGATTTAAAACTAAAACTAATAAACATTCAAAATATAGATATTAAAATGCATCATAAATTCAATTTATTTTGTGTTGTGTGCAATGCTTTTGAATGCCTTTTTGTTTTGAAGTCTAGAATTTTTTATTAATAATCTTTCTCCAATTTAATATACAGATAATAACGTTTTTAAATGATTTTTATTCATTATTAATTGTAAATTAATAACGTAAATATTAATTGCAATTCACTAAAAAAATTAGCAAAAAATTAAATCATTATTACTTTTTTTTTCTTTCAGGCCCTTGACGTGAAAGCTTTTTTAAAAATGATTTCAAATAAGCAAATAAAATGTAGTAAATTATATTGTAAAGATAAAAATTACTGTTATAAATAATGAAATATTTAAATTTTATTTGCTTTGCAAAATATCAAAGAAGTAGATTAAAATACTCATGTCGCAAAATACCGAAAGAATCATTTGCGTAGATTTTTATTCGATAAATTGTCAGTCGTATGGATATTAAAACCCATCATCAACACCTCCAATGAATCAGACACAGAGGCCTTTGTTCTTCTAGAATTGGAATTCCCATAATTCTTCCATGTGACACATCCGATGATTCTACCTCTGATTGAAAAGCTGTGACCATCCACCATTCATCAATGTCTAGCTTTTCCAAGGACATTCATTCATCTATGCTGAGAGATTGATGAATCATTTATACAACAAATCTTGACTTCTGAAGAGTTGGACCATTATTCTTCGCACAATGAATCCACTTTTGATGAACTTGCTTTTCTAGATAAGTTGATTAATATGGATTGCTAGACATCAATAGGAAATGAAGTTCAATGATTTCAGCAAAATGGAAGTCATGGCGTGCAAAAAGGAGCCGATCGCTTTGGAAACTATTTTCAAGAATTATTATTTGGAGAATTTACCTTTCAGAAAATTTATTTATTCTGTTTTCTCTAAACCTTGTTAACTTCGAAAGGGACGTTTTATCTTCCACATGCTAATGCCAAGTTTTCTACAGAAGGGAAGTCGATATATTTTCTGCTTCAATTCGCAATTTTCTTTAGTTTATGTGAATTATTTATTAAATATCACAGCATTGAATTATATTAAGCCATGGCATATAAATAACAGTTTGCTTTGTTTGAAGACCAGCATTTTTAAGTTGTTGAATACGAATGTTGAAAGCATTTTTTTTTGTAACATTCGCCTTATTATATGATAAAACCAAAAAACATAAATTTAATTGAAAAAGTCGAAACTAATTATATCTGCATATTTATTATAGATATAGATATATACTACAAAAACAGAGGGGGAAATTCTTCCTTTGAATTAAAAATTGGGTTTGTACTTGACCAGTTATAAGATATCTAGTAGGCAGCGCATGCGTAGAAAGGCTGAAAAATGCTGTTCAGTCGATGGCAAGTATTTGCCCTGGCGGAACAACAGCATGCCACTATATTGCTGTTTTTTCCATGTTGCGCATACGTTTGTAGAATTTTTCTGGGTTTTTTGGCGTGAAAAAAATTAATCACTTATTATAGATCAATTCCGACATTTTGTGGGTCTTTATCCTACCTGATGCAAAGTTGTATACATTTTTTTTTTCATTTTATTTGCCATTTGTTTTTCAATGGGCTTCTAAATTTAGGTGTGTTGACTTTCTTTTTATTTTAATATGTTTCTTTGTGTTAATATCCATTATTTTAATAAAATACATAGTAAAAAAGAAAAATTCAGGGACGCCAAAACGACCATTTATAGCCAAACCTGTAATGCCTGAATCTACCTTATGAAGTTGTGGCAAACATAAATCAGTCTTTTTCTGCGCATGTGCTGTCTTACTAGCCGTTTCATAACTGGCCGAATGTAAACACACCTTAACATTAAAAATTCTTACAATTTGCATATTATATTTTAAAATTCACTTAAAGTAAAACATTGTACAAAATTGAAACTGATATCATTAAAAAGATAATTCTCAGAATTTTAAAGATCATTATTTCAGTTCGATTGAAAAAATAATTATTTGAGTCTCTTCGCAAAAAATGCTTAACACTGGATATAACAGAGATCAGTTTGGATATAAATTCCACCAGAGAACGACATAGATTCTACGAAACATTAACTAATCATTTTGATTGGTAAAGTTGTTCCAATGCTGTAGATACCAAAATTTTTATAAATGTCTAATATAATCACTTTATGACCTTAACATCTAAGGAATGTAATATATAATTAATATTTTAATTTTTAAATTCATCTCGCTCTTTTATATTATTCTATACATGGCAGATAGAAAGTATATACTGGTCAAAAAATTTAAACTTGAGGTTTTGACGAGTATCCACGTTTTAGACCACCCAGAATTCTAAAGGCACATTTTTGGAAAATGTCCATCTGTATGCCTGTGACAAAGATAACTCAAATCATTGAGTTATCTATGAGTAAGATGGTTGAAATTTAGTATAAGGTTTTCACACCACGTTTGCAGATTTTTGTCGAATTTTGTGTAAAATCTGTTCAAAGAAAGTCTGTCTCTCCAGCTGTTCGAATATAAGTTAACACAATAATTAAAAAACGAAAAGAGTGACATGGATAAAATTCGATACATAGATTTATAATCTAGGGTAAATGGGTACATTTTGAGTTAAATCTGAGTTGACAGTCTATTGGTTCGTTCTTTCAAAAACATTTAAACGTTGTAACTTAAAAGCGTAAAAACTTAAATATATCGAATTAGGTGTTGGATTTTGTGATTACAAGTGAAGTTTTGTGTCAAATTTTTGTTTCAATTGATTGGCAAAAACGTTTCTAAAACACAAATTCGATTCTTGGATCATATTTTTGATAGATAATCGATAACACAAGCTAAGGATTAATCGTCAAATATCTCCATAAATTCAATACAAATCTTAAATTCGTCAAAAATTAATATTTCGTAACGCCATTTCCTTATAAGGCATTCTCTGGCATGGCAAGAGAATACAAGAAAATATAGGAGGGACTATTCCGGCAGGTTTAATTATCGACGCCATGGGTTAAAATCAATTTTTGGATCACTTCTTACTAGACTAATTGTCTGTGGTAAAAGAAACTTTGTGAACAAAGCATTACTGTGTTATAACGCAGGCTTTACAAAATTTTATTCTATATTTCTCGCTAATATAATGTGGTATCGTACAATATTAAACAATGTTTTTTCGCTTCTAAAGATATTTGATAATATTATTATTTACAACGGTTATTTCTCTCCAAACTCCCTTAATAAGACAGAAATAATGTGCTCACGCTGTATAATAAAATATTAGCTGCGAAGTTTTATTTTACTGAACATTCTATGTTACTGAATAATTTAGAATAGCGATAAATAAAGTAGTAATCGTATTATGGAAACGGTAAATATCCGTTACATGCTTTACAGATAAAAGCACATTGTCGAAATTCAGAATTATTAAGCAACCAAATATATATGAAGCGCCAGAATGTAAATTAAATCATTTTTTCCATATCTCAAGAACATACGGCTGCTGGGAAGCTAGACGGCGCCACCGAAGCAAGAGTTGTCATAGCAACCGGGGATTTCGAAATAGGTTCCCCCTCCCATCTTTTTCTTTTTAATTTTTATTGAAGGCAATTCTCAAGCATGAGGGAAATTCTTTTTAAGAAAGTAGAGTGGAAAATATATTTATATATATACGCACAAATAGAGAAGGAAAAAAATGCTCGAAGAAATAAATGAATGAAGAGAGATGGTGAAAAAAAAAAAAAAAGAATGATATATTTTCTTCAAACAATTTTTCTCACTTTAGTATTCATTTTTGTACTTTTTTCCCAAAAGGAAGAAATAAAAAAAAATTAAAATTCTAGATATAATGCCATTTTTTTCTCTTTTATATTCACTCTAATATATCTCTTTATTCCCCATGACAAATGTATTATTCAATAAAATTCCTTTGGGTAAGAATGAAGCTATCATAGAGTGTGTGCTGGCTTCATTTTCGTTTAAAATATGAAATGTTTTTTCTTTCCCTGTGATATATACCGATGATGATGTTAAAAGGAAATAGTCAGTAAACGGCGGACAAATAAAATTTATTTCTAACCACATCCGGATAAATTTTTTAAGCATTTCTGGAAATCCGTATGAATATCATTTCTAGCGATTCCCACTCTTATGTTTTCTTGGCTTAAAATTGTATGGGTTTAAATGATATTTTTATAGCACTTACTTTGGACAAGCCTGCTGATACGAAGTCAGCAATTTAAGCCAATAAGGTGCGTCTCATGTTTTAGTAGCGCCATCTAGGGCACAAGAATACGACTTAGCCACTCGCGCATCACTCATTCGCTAGCACCACTCCTTTTTACAGAAAGGCACATTCACACATTGAACAGAAGAGGAACCACCAACCGACACTCGAACCCAGGACTCCCAGATCACGTTGCAGACACCTAGGCCAGGACGTCGGCTTGACTTTAAATAAAATCGGTTAGTATTTTCATGAGTTTATTTTTTTTTTAAAAATATTTGTTTGGTTCTAAGATTCTTTATCAATAAGTGTTATGGTACTTTATCATTAAGAATTGTATTTTGGATTTAAAAAATGTGGTAGATGACAAACAGATTTTGAAAGTCTTGAAAGACCCACGTGCCAAGTAGAACCACCTATGTATATATTTATCCACAGAACTAGTTTTAATTTATTTTGTGTGGGAACAGTGTATATAAGTTTGTGTTTATAGAATTTTGTTTTTGAAATAAAGAAATGAACGGACAAAATGGAAACGTTTACTGTAGTATCTAACACCACGCGTATTCAGATCAACCAAGAATGGTTGTAAACCCAAAATAAGCTGATAGAATGATTAGTGGCTTGAATGACTTTAGAAGTACCCTAATGAGGAAATATTCCAGTCTCCAGATCTTTTCTCTAGGCTCCAGTTTCTGGCATTTTGAATTCCAATTAACAAAATTTAAAGGTTTGTGTATATTATTCAGATTAATTTTTTTTTTTCATTTTACGATTTACTGAATACAAAACAGAATATCAGAGGAATACTATAATCTCAGTTTTTAAAAGATAAAACTGAACCGAAGTTAAAAAATCACTCAAAGTTTTTTATATTGTTCTATAATGTAAATGTAAAAACCAACAGAAGTGGTAACCCTAAAACTTTCTTGTGTATACTCTAATGAAGGTGTTATCCTAAAGAACGTCTTGCATAGCTCTGGCATAAAACAGCGACGAGACATTAATTTTTGGCGTGAATTTAGCTTTCTTTATTGAATCTCCTCTTGTGATCGTTGGCGAATTATTTGACTCTTAATCCCTGGTATTGGTTAAAAGTATCCAAAAATCGAATTTGTGACTAAGATATTTTTCTCTTAACCGACTGAAATAAAAATCTGATACTGCACTTGTATTCACAGAATCCTTCTCTAGATTTAGTATATTTAATTCACTAAGTTTGTAAATTTTTAAGTTTACATGTTTCTGAAAGTACAAACCGACAGACAGTCAAACCCTTATTGAATTCGACTCAAAATTTGACAAGTATCTACATTATAGATGTTAAATACGTGTATTTAATTTTATCTATCCAGCTCCCTTCGTTTTGTAATTATCGTGTTATTTTATATTCGAACGCCGAACAGGTAGATTTTCTCTGTATAAATTTTACTCAAAAAACCCAAAACAATCATCTTTTCTTTTTGGGGGGGGGATACTTTTTCGTGAGCCAGACTCAGCGAGAAATCGCCAAATGTAGAACTCCGCTAAATTTGGTGCTATGTGCTATATTTGTTTTGTTTCGTCACTCGGTTCGCTTGTTGACTTGGCTCGCGTTTGTCACACTGGTGACATTTGCACCCGGAAAACAGAAAAGAACCGAAATCTTCAAAATGAGTTTTAAGACCGTAATGTTGTAAAGTGAATAGAAATGCAACCGCCACCAGGCGGCGATGTTGTGACGTCAGCCTGCGAGTTGCGTAATGTCTTCAGAACGGATTGTGTGATTGTAATAAGTGTATCTGTGTTGTGTTGTCCATTAGTCAATAAACATTATCTGTCTGATTAACGTTTATTATCTTAAATTTAATTACCCAGCATCGAGTAGATACAGACCTGAACGATTTCTGAAATGAATGTTTGTGAAATGAATGTCTGAATGTTTAAATTTGGTTTTCGAACACGTATTCCAAATTTCAACTATCTAGTTCAAAACATTTTTGAGTTATCTTTATCACAGACAGACAAATGGATATTTTCCAAATATTTATTTATCAAACTCAGAGATATTTAAAACGTGGAGATCCGCCAGAATCTAGAATTCGAATTATTGACGATTTCAATACTTCCTCTGAATTCCGTATATTAAAAAGTTAGACCTTTTTGTCAACTTTTAATAACTTATTCTTGGCTCCGTCATTTTCTTCCTTTACCATTATTTTCTGAATCAGAACCTTCAGGATTATTTTCAGCAATAATCAAACAGTGTCAAAATCTGTAGTAAAAATGTTTCGGCGTCAACAAAACACTTCGGTAAAATCCTATTTTAGCCCACCTCTGGCGACTTTTTCAAAATCTCGCCAATTTTTCAAAATCTTGCCAAATCGAAAGTATTTGATTAGTGGGTGGGACTTCGCAGCGATCGGACGTACAAAATAAGCGCTCCTTAGGGTTGCCGCATTTCTCTTCAGATGTTGTCCATTTTGGAATGATTATCGCTGATTATTTGGCAAGATTTTGAAAAAGTCGCCAAAGTTGGGCTAAAATAAGATTGACCCAACACTTCAATCAAATACGAATGATCAGTTTACTGATATTTGTGATCTTATTTCCAAGTAAATATCAACGAATTCATTCTACAGACAATTATTCATAAGAGTTAAAATATATTTTCGCATGCATCTCTCTATTATACAAAACATTGTACTAAAACATTGTGTTTTATTCGCTTTGTTGTTGGTAAATAGCGAGTCGCCTGACCTTTTACAGTTGAGGTATGTTTAGTCAGCATTGTTTGAAATATTTAATGAAAATTATTATTACGTCTTAATAATATTTATATTGTACTTGATTGTGGTAATAAAAAAGGAGAAATAAATTAACAGCAGTTTAAAACGATATTATTTGTTTATTCTCCTTTTACACATACCAATTATGGCAACATTAATAATGAATCCCTTCTTGTTTTTGTAGTTAAAATGTGCTTTAGGTCCCCTGCTTGGCGCATTTTCGAAAAGTCGCCAACTAGCGCGTTTTTACGCGTTGTCACGAGGAGTTGATTGCTCTGAGAGACACCACGAAAAAAAAGCGCCAGTTGGCGATTTTTTGAAAATGTGCCAAGAAGGGGATCTAAAGCACATTTTAACCGTTTTTGTTTACCTTTTTCGAGTAATGACAATTTTTCCTCTTTACATTCAAGATTCTATGTAGTTACATTTACATTCAAGACAATTTTTCCTCTCTCGGCTAGCAATCGCCTCAATATTTGAGCAATACATGTGTTAACTGTGCATTATTTTTTAAATAATAGTAAGGCATCTAGTGATATCAGATGAAGAAAAAATGGTTACTTCTTGATTTTAACAGCGATGAGAAAGCGCCAAGAAAAATTTTCGCCAAATTATAAAAATATACTCAAATGCATTATTTCAAATTACATACTATGTAGTTTGACAATTGAAAGCTACAGGTTACAAAATTTCTGTTTGGCGCGTTTTCATCGTTGTTACAACCGACTAGTACCAAACAATATGAAGAGAGATCAAACAAAAAATCTATTAATTTGAAGAGAAAAGCTGGTCGTGATGCTGCTACGTTGGTGGCAATACATAAAAAATTGCATGAATAATTAAAAGAAGAAAGGTTGAAGTGTAGCATGGTGAGCCCCCGAGTTTCTCGCCAATATGACAACTCAACGTAACTTTCTTACAGTAACCCTAATTCTGTTTTGTTTACTACTTTTTACAATAGTTGAGTTGTTCATGAACTGCAACTGTTTTATAATAAATTTAATATTTAAAATATCGATTTCAGATTATTTAAATTTTGTTTATTATTTTAATTTAAAATTTATTATACAACGAAAGTTAAGAATAAAATTAATACTAATTAAAATAACATTTATTTCATTTTAGTGTTAGTATTTACTGTTTAAAATACCGATTTCAGATGATTTAAATTTTGTTGATTATTTTAATTTAAAATTTATTATGCAAAGAAAGTTTTGAATAAAATTAATATTAATTAAAATAACATTTATTTCATTTTTAGTGTTAATATTTACAAAAAAAAAAAATTCGTTTTCCCATTTTTAATTATTACTATGCGAATTCGCAAATCGTCTGAAAACGTAATTCACGAAATCGTCTGCGTTTTCATATTAAAAGAAGTCTGCCATGCAATTATTCGTGGTTCTCATAATTCTTTTGGTGCTCCAATGTTTGGTTCCCTCGAAATATGTCTGCAATTGTACAGGAATGGATGTCTAGTAGTTTGGATGATAGGCACAACTTCGAACCTGCTGAATGGATGAAGGGTGAGTGGAATATTTTTTATGAGTTGATGAGGCTTGGAAAGACTGCTTTGAGTGTTATGAAGTGTCGAGCTTTTATGAAAAGATTAAATAAAAGAAGTAAGTACATTAAATATTAAAAATTCTGTATAATATTCGTTCTTATAACATCCTTTATTCTTACTTGCAATATTATTATGCACTATTCCTTAATCCACACCGTCCATTCCTTCAATTTGCTAGCGAAGCTACTGTATTCCCGCTCTCTAGGAAAGCGAAGTCCTAGGATGTTTTTTAAAGTTAAAAAATACGAAGGCCGGGTATCTGTAGAAAGTCGTGTAGTATTAAACAAATAATTATAATTAGTTAAAAATTCTAAATAAAAATGCGGGAAATGGCAACCGTAACTGTTCCGCGGAACAGTTTGTTTATTTTGTCCGCCATCTTTGTTGGCGACATGGCATCCTTGGCGCAGCAAGGGGCACACTATTCTACACTTTTACCAGAAGAAGAATTTCAATATTTAGATACTGTAGATATGAACTAAAAAATTTTCCATTTATTTTTATTGGTACTTTTCAGTTACCCAGGCACAGCAAGAAATCGCCAAATAATGTAGAGTTCCGCTAAATTTCTTACAACCATAATTGTTTGTCATTCGCTTCGCTTAGTGACTTCGCTCGCATTTGATTCACACTGATGACATTTGCGCCCGGATAAAATAAAAGTACTTTTTCATTGACTGGTGGGAGGGAATAAGTATCTCAGGAGACTGCATTAACCCCAATGCATGATTTGTGGATAGCATCATGATTGTCGAGCAAATGCAAAGTGAAGTCTTCTACTACTAAAATAAGTCATTCATATATTGTTTGAGTTAAAACTTCATTCAATTGTAAAACTAAATTGAACCAATTGTTTAAAAAAAAGGATTTCAAAATGTTCACTGTCAAGGATTTTAAAATTACTAAATCTCACCCTGACTTTTAAGAATATCAAATTTGTCAAGCTTAATGCATAATTTATTAAACTAGCCCTTTTCTGAGTCAAGAAATAATTAGAAAATCAGTTATTGCATTAATTGCAAAATCAAAATCAAACTTATAATGGAAAGAAAAAATATCTAACACACAGTAATCCTCTTTTTTTCTTCTTTGTGAAACTTTCACTAACAGACATTCTGTGAAATATTACGGAAGAGTCTTTTGGCTAGTAAATGATCACCTTACTACAGAAAAATACATTAATAATTCCGTTTAAATGCTTTTTTAATCATTTCCGGCACAGTAACAGAGGAGCGATGGTGGATCTCTTTTTAAAAAATAAATATTCTCTTTTAAATAAGTTTCTTGCAAGAATTAAAAATCAAAAGGTGAATTGTGTTTAGAAAAATGCTCTGTAACAGTTTTAATAAACGGCATTTTGTCTTGCAAATAAGATTAAAGCCTCCAGAGGAATTAATAGATTTTGAATTATTTATACTTTCAATGGTTAATTAAGAATCGGCGACACTTTTGAATCGCTTATTAAGTGCCTTTTTCTGCCTCATTTTGGAAACAAAATAGGAAAATTCGTCTTAGATTGATAAGGAAAATATTCATCGTTCATTTTTCAATTCTTTGGAGAAAAAAAATTGCAGTTTTATATTATTAAAATATTTAAATAACCAGTTCGACAGGCTCAGTCATTGACTCAATTTCACCAGTTTTTATTTCCTTTGGAAATTTATAACTTTATGTCATCATCATTTTTCCCGTTTTGTCACCTCCGATTTTCGAAGGAAATCTCATAAATATTCTTTTAGGAAAGAATATACTGCAGCATACACCAGCCTCAATTACTTTACCAATTTCACTAATGTTTATTTTTATAATAGATGAGGTGAAATACACATAAACACAATTCAATTGGCAATAAAGATAATTGCTAGTTTTCCTATTGGTGAGATTTATATTGATATGAAAATCGTCTGAAAAATCTAACAAACTCTATAATGAACAGCGACTCCTGATTCCTAAAGAAAGCGCAGCTACCGAAACAAAATCGAAGCATGCATAAAAATTGCACATGCAGAAATTAATAACACCCAGGCTAATACAAGACAATTTAATTGAAATTCAAATAAATAGAGACCATGCTTTGCGATGAACACTGTAAACAGAAAATTCATTTCACGCATTTTAGCAACTAATTTTTATAGGCCTCCCTACAAGGTATTGAAAAATCTATAAAAATCTCAGGAACTCGACTCCTAAGGAAGCTACTTTCATAATTCTTGTATTTTCTAGAACATGCATTTTTGTCTCAAAATTTGGCACCAAACCCATGATTACTTTACTTCAATTAATACATCCTTTTAGCATTCATTATTTTTAAAACACTTTTGCTATGAGGCTAACTGCGCAGGGAAGCAGTTTTACAAACTCGTTATAATTTTCCATTTTGGCATAGCATTAAGTTTTTATACCAAACAGATCTCAAATTTTTAAAATATAATCTGACACGTTTAATGATAAATATAGAAAACGATTTCTTAACCGAAACCAAAAATTTCCAACTTTCCCGCCTTACCTTATATGTTAGATTTCTGTGCAGATATATCTGCAATTGTTTAATCATTTATACATTGGTAGATATGTAAATATTGAATAAACAGTTACACAGATCTATTTTGTTAAAATGGACCATATATCCATTTTCTGGTCTGAGTTTCTGACCAATAAAACGCTAGTGTGCGTTTAAAATAAATGTAAAGAAACATTAACTATATAACTTTTACTAAGAATCTTTGTAATAAATTATCTTAGAAATTGTAATGATCATGCAGTTAGTCCATTCTAAAGCAGTGGGAAGTATATTTATTATCAAATTCAGTAACAATTAGAACTGCCATCCCTAATTAAAAGTTATATTTATTAATATTTCAAAAACCACAAAAAAACGTAATTAATAAACACTTTGATTACATAATTTGATTTTTATAATCAAAGTTAATTATCGCAATCGTTATACTTATTTTGAAATAATTGTATGTTGATGCTTGACACTGAAAAAAGGTCTAAAAATTCTCGTTAAAGATATCAAAAATTTATCCTCGGTGTTTTATTTTCTTACCTCAAAAGATAACGATGCCTTTACTTATTAATTAGTTATTAATTAAATTAATTTAAAAAATCAAATTAATTTTATCTAATTAAATCAATAAACTCTTTTATAAAATCAGTCTATATTCAAAAAAATATTTCAATATAATATTACTCTGAAAAAAGTTCCTGAAAGGACTAGAATCTTTTCAAATATGTGAAAAGGTTATTTTAAGCATATCAACAGCATTCTTAAGTTATTATTTTGTTGAAAACATCGAGCACAGCATTATAAAATCAATGCATGCACTTACGAAAAGAAACTATAATAAAAAAAACATGTTTACATTAAAGTAATTATCAATGACACGATGCTTTAGGCGAAAACAACTAATGAATAATTCTTCAAAGATGTTTCAAAAAGACTTTTAAATAAGGCTAAATATTTTTTCGAGAATTTCATCTTTTTTCCTTTTAATTATTAATAACCTTTTGATAAATTTTATTTCCAAGAAATTCAATAGAAGAGGGAATTTTTTAAAAAATTTAAAGAGACAGTGATTTTTAATTAACAATAGAAGAAGAAAAATTGAAAAAAAAAATTATTAATTCTTGTGGCATCAAATTCACTGAAAGAAATGTCATTTATCAAAATAGTGTTAGGATATTTTTATAAAAACAATTTCTTAATTGATTTTTATGTTTTATTCAGGCTCTTGATAACTTAAAAATTGTTATTTTATAAAAAGATGCGTTTTTCTCTTTTTCCCCCTCATAATATTCTTATGTCCAGTAAGTATTAATTAAAGATAATTCTCAGGAATAATTAATAAGTTTTCAATTTTCAACAATTGCACTCAAAATCAAATAAAAATTTTTGTAGTGTTTATTAAAGCAAGTATTAAGAAAGAATTAAAGGTAATATGTTTTAAAAAAGAAAAAGCGAATTATGAAATCCTTGATTTTTTTTCCTCTTTACTGAAACAATGATTTTGATAATGTAATCATTATAATCTCTGCCAGCAACATAAGCTATTTGTCCCTACGGAATTTTTGCCTGTGGACTACTATTGCTTTTATGGGATACTGTATCCAGTAGAGTACTGCTGTGTGGTGCCTGTGTGTTTGTCTCGGCTCTATATAGTTGTCTTCTGTACATAGTAGTGCTGTAAATAGTTGCTGTCTTTGTGCTGTCCTGTCTTTGTCCTGTAAATAAACGCCATCTGTGTTGTGTCGCTACTAAAGGATTGATCATTGTGTGTGATCATCTTCTCACACCGTACACATCCATTATACAGGTAAAAGAACCCGATGAATTTAGTATAAGGATAGGAAATCCGTAACAATATTAGCAATTTTATTCTGATTCTGGCTTTTAAGCAGTTAAAAAATATATAAATATGAACACAATAAAAGTCTTTTTTAAATTCATCATATACATTCACATATTTGTCATGCTTTAATCGAAAATAAAAATATATCCATCAATTTCATTCACATATCTGCCATGCTTAAGATTAATCGAAATCAAAACATATCCAATACAAACAATAATTCTCTCGCAACTTTTTCTCTCGGAGCAGAATTTTTAGAGCTACCCCTAGACGCTTTTACGCTTGGCTCCATAGCGCCTTATCCAAAACAACTTGGCGTTCTCGAAGTTTGAGCATGCGCAGTTTTGTCCATTGCGAATTGTTACGGGAGCAGACTAAGATCTAGTTAGCTTATCTTCAAGTTCATTTCAAAAACGTACATTTGATTTTTGGATACTGAGTGATCACTTTTGTCTTGAAGTTGTTATCTAGCTTATGAAGCTCTCACTACGATACAATTGACGCATGCCAGAAATTAATCGCCAAATAACTGGCCAAGAATGACAAGAGAAATTCAGTAAAACTGCTAAAACCACAGCATAACTAACTATTGTGCATTACTGCCTCTCAAGAATGACATCTTTATGACCGAATATACGAGAAACTTTTCGGGATACCTCTCCAGCTGGTTTATTATCTTAATTATAAATATAAAAGAAAAATCGAATAAAAATGTTGCCAAGTTTTATCTGAGTGTATGATTTTGTTAACGTTTTATCTTTGTTAACTTTTTTTGTTTTGTCTTTCAATACCTACTATTAGTTCACACTCTCCCTATATATAATTATACGTCTTGTTCAAATTTTCAATCGTTAATAAAATACTTTTTATTCATCCACTTAAGTTCAAATACATTTTTTTAAACTTGTAGTTGATGATACTTGATGTTAATGCATTTTTTTTCAAATATTAATTAATTAATTAAATTGTTCCAGTAATTTCTATTTGGTCGCCAAATCCGTCTCTAAGTTTTTCGCTCTGAGATTATTGACGCGACACCAGATCATAAATAATAAAAAATATATATAAATAATATAAGAAAATAAGTAGGAATCGAATTTAAATTTTATATCTGTATATTACTTGTTTTCTATTGAAATAAAATGTCCTTATCCTTCACGATCTCGTTGGACTTCTCAAATTCCAGATATTTTTACACCCTCGGACGGGTAGATCTTATTTTAGCTCACCTTTGGCGAATAATAAGAATTTTTTGGCGAAAGGTAAAAATTCTTTTTTCTTAACCTTTTAATTCAAATACTTTCGATTTGACGAGATTTTGAAAAAGTAGCCAGAGGTGGGCTAAAATAGGATTTTACCCCCTCAGACAATTACTTGTAAGAATTCAGGATACACTAAATGCTTTAAATTTCAAATGGGAATCGAAACTAAAAAATGATTGTGAAACTTCTTAACAGAAATTCCCAATTTTAAATATTGACCATTTTTCTTGTCTATATTCGCCAATCTATACTAGTATATAAATGTGAAAGTTTGGATATTTGGATGGATGGATGTTTGTTACTCCATGCTGCCAGAACGGCTGAACAGAATTGAATGAAATTTAGCACAAAGATAGATGGTACAACTTTGATATACACCCCAAAAAATTACGCGCCAAATCGGGCACTCCTTACGGACTTTTTAGGGTTGCTTTTTAGGTAGGATTAATTATTTGTGTTTCGCAAGAATCCATCTTGGCAAGAAAAAAAGGCGCCAAAAGCAGGTATTTTGCTCGGCGAGTAAAAAACGTCTCCAAATTTCCAATTTTGGGGTGTATATCAAAGTAGTTCCAGATAGATTATAGTCAGGAATTGAACATGGGTTACTTTTTATTTAAGTTCATTGAGTGGTTAATTTTTCATTAATTAAAAACTAACTTTCACGCCAAATCTCGCCAAAGATAAGTAAGGCTCCAGATTTTTTTTTCCCTACAGAGTTCAGGTTAGGCTTAGAAGAATTTCGACTGATTATTCCAAACGATTCTCATAATTTTCTTTGTATTTGATGTATTTAAAATCAAATGTTGTTACTGAATTGATTTTTCGGATTCTGAAATACTTTTAAATAAAAAGAAAACAGAATAAAGGAAATAAAAAATTCTAACCTGCATTGCATTACCACAACTGGCGTAGGAAAGCCAGAAATGTGTGTTACTCTAATCGATGTTGAAAGTTCGCGAAGTGCCTGTTTCCGAAACTGGTAGTGAATCCATGCCTAACGCTGATTGGCTGCTGTTAGGACATCTCTTGAAGCTCAGCAACCATAGAAGGTTGGCAAGCAATTCATATAGGCTTTAAAAAAAGGGTAGCTATTGACCATTTCTGTTTTTGTCTTTGATCTTACTAATTTGAAATGGATAACACGTGCAAATTATGTAATGCTCATTTTATTTTTTAAAAAACAGTCTTTCAATAAACATTTGTCTCTCGTCCATAAACAACCGTCCAAATCGTATTGCTAAATAACTAATGAGCGTCAAGATTAACACATCCCTCCCAGCTTCGGATGCAGATGCTTGTAAAGTTCGCGCGTGATTGTCGTGACATCAACTGTGTTAGGGCGTGATGACAACTGTGTTTTCATTTCAATTAAAAGTTCAGAAATTATGTGCATAATACTGTAGTAGCTATCTCCATCTCGATCAACATGGATTAAAATGGATTTGACCCGACTGGATTTGCTGTTTTGTTTTTTTGGGGTATACAATGTAAGTAAATTGTCTTGGTTAATTCCCAATATACGGTACGCTCCTTGTCCACCATCTTGTTTTTGGCGACTATTGGCGAAACACGACTCCGCGAAGCACACGCCAAGTACCTAAGCCTAACACGCAGACCGTTAACGGTGGACACCGACCGTTGGTTAAAGTGTAGCACGGTGTGCCCCCGAGTTTATCGCCAATATGGCAACCCAACGGAACTTTCTTACAGTAACCCTAATTCTGTTTTGTTTACTAGTTTTTACAATAGTTGAGTTGTTCAGGATCTACAACTGTTTTATAATAAATTTAATATTTAAAATATCGATTTCAGATGATTTAAATTTTGATTATTCTTTTAATTTAAAATTTATAATACAAAGAAAGTTCAGAATAGAATTAATATTAATCAAAATAACATTTATTTCATTTTTTTGTGTTAATATTTACAAAAAATAATTTCGTTTTCACACTTTTAATTACCACTATGCGAATACGCAAATCGTCTGCGTTTTCGTATTAAAAGAAGTATGCCATGAAATTATTCGCAGTTCTCTAATTTTTTTGGTGCTCCAACGTTTAGTTCCCTCGAAATATTATTATGTCTGCAATCGCACAGGAGTGGATATTTGGTAGTTGGGATGTTAGGCACTATTTCGAACCTGCTGAATGAATGAAGGGTGATTGGAATATTTTTTTATGAGTTGATGAGGCTTGGAAAGAATGCTTTGAGTGTCATGAAGTGTTAAGTGTTTATGAAAAGATTAAATAAAGTAAGTAAGTACATTAAATATTAAAAATTCTGTATAATATTCGTTCCCATAACATCATTTATTCTTTCTGGTAATATTATTATGCGCTATTCCTTAATCCACACCGTCCATCTGTTCAATTTGCTAGCGAAGCTACTGCTTTCCCGCTCCATATGAAAGCGAAGCCCTAGGATGTTTTTTTAAAGTTAAAATATACTGCCCGGTGCCTTCTACAGATGCCGAAGGCATCTGTAGAAGGCACCGGGCAGTATTAAAAAAATAATTACAAACATTCTATATAAAAAGGTGGGAAATGGCAACCGTAACTGTTCCGCGGAACAGTTTGTTTATTTTGTCCGCCATCTTGGTTGGCGACTTGGCATTCTTGGCGCAGCAAGGGGCACACTATTCTACACTTTTACCCCGACCGTTTGCCATCGCAACATCGGAAAACGTGACGCCGACGATGTACCGATGGCGAGCGGTCAATGTATCTTCGTGTTAGACCTAGAAACTGAGCGTGAATTCTATGGAGTCGTGCTCCGAAAATAGTCACCAAAAACAAGAAAATATCACAAAACAACAATTAATTACAAAAATTTTAGAAAGACAAAAAGCACTTTCATTAAATCAACAAAGGCATAAACACTTACTTTTTAATTCTCTCCTTTTGCAGCCTTTTAATTCTCTCCTTTTGCAGAAATTACAAAAATTTAAATACTATAAAATTAAACAAATAAAAATTTTGAAATAAATACGATTGAAGATACGCAGAACTGTACCACACCACAGATTGAAACAGTTTGAAATGTAGATGAAAGTTTTGAAATTCAAACTTACTTCCTACAACTTTGAATATAATTGGATGAAACAAGAATTACATCATCCTGACATCACATCGCAAATTACGAGGTTACCATATTTTAACGGGAGAGAAAGGGTGAAGTTGCCAAGGAGAAAATAAATATCGCCCGAGAAATGGCGCCAAAAAAATCGCCAAAACAGAGCGTACCGTTAACTGGCATAGAGCCAATTGTCTTTACGTTAGTTTTGTGCTTTTGTTATTAAATTATATTTATGTTATATATTTTTCGTATATGTTTATACTTTTAAATGTATCGTTTTTAGGTTAGGTTTAATTTTTTTTTATTTGTCATTATTTGATAGTTTTTCGGGTAAAATCCTATTATAGCCCACCTCTGGCGACTTTTTCAAAATCTCGCCAAATCGAAAGTATTTGAATTAAAAGGTTAAGAAAAAAGAATTCTTACCTTTCACCAAAAAATTCTTATTATTCGCCAAAGGTGGGCTAAAATAAGATCGACCCGTTTTTCGTACATATACATCAACATTTCCAAGCGAACACAGTCGCGAGTAATAACTAGTAAAACATACTTGGAGTAATAAAGTTAACTTTTAACTACTTGAAATCAATCTCGTTTCCAGAAATACCCATTCTCCTGAATATATATTTTATTCATTTCTTAGCAAAGTTAACGGAATCGGACCTACACATCATATATTTCCGATATTTCTTTTAAGAACACGATGACTAGAAGTAGATTTCCATGTACTTCTCCGTAATTTAAACAATTTCTTTCCCAGTACTATTTAGTATTCAAAGATTTCCTGTTTGCAGAACCGTGTTTGCTTACAATCGGGACGCTCTTTTGAACGCAAGACGCAAATTTAAGCTAATTGTATTTACCGTGAAAAGCTCTGAACCAAAGCAGTTCGCATTGGAAAAAAATAACGCTTAAGAAATCAATTCGAATTTTATACGTTTGTTCTCTGCCCAAAATGTTTTCTTTGTATTGACTTACAAAAAGTATAAAAATTGAGATTTGGTACTAACCTGCAAAACATGTTCTTTCGAAAACGGATTTGATTTCTTCTTTTTCTCCAAATTGTTTCCTCCCAGCAAAAATGTTTCCTTTAAAAGGAAACCATTACCAACCGAACCGAATTACCGACGATTTCATTTTCAAGTGAATAGTCGGTAATTCGGTAATTTATTTCTCTCTATCGCTGAAAAAGAAAGGGGTTTAGCTTCGAGTTCTCTAATGGCACGAAAAAGGATGCTAGATACAGTTTTCGAATTAAAAATGGGTTCCAGTTATGATTGAATAATTTGTTAAAAATTCAAAATTATAAATGGTTTACTCTGCAAAAATATCATTACTCATTACTCTTTAAAATGTTATTATATTAGGTTTTATAGTACATTATCCGCCTTTGGAGACCGGCTTGTCCTACCGAAATGTTGATTTTCCTGAAGTGTAAACTATTAAAATAGAATACATTTATAAGTCTTATTAATAATCATAATTAACCACTTAATTTTTTTATTATAATTATTAACCACTTAATTGTTTTATTATAATTATTAATGTTTTATTATAATTGTTTTATTATATTATAATTAACCACTTATTTATTTTCTTTACTATCCATTTAATTGTTTTATTTTCATTATTAAAAATCGAAGAAAAATATTGCCAAATTTTAACTGAGAGTATGATTTTGTATAAATTTTGTTGCTTTTTCTTATGTTTTTATGAATGCCTACTATTAGTTCACACTCTCATTATATATATTTATATATATATTTGGTACTTTTCCGTCAACCGTGCGCAAATGTCACCAATGTGAACCGAACGCGAGTCAAGTTACCTAGCGCCGCACGAATATTCACCTTATGGGTGTAAGAAATTTGGCTGAATTCAACA
>JAPMOQ010067128.1:4322502-4393347 GCA_026543055.1 Argiope trifasciata | reverse complement strand
TATTTCTCTGAATCTCAAAACCCACATTAATCTACGACACTAGGGCCGCGGCGGCCTGATGGTTAGGTCTAGGCTTCGGAACCTGATATTTTCAGACTCGAGTCATAACTCCACCGAGGAAGCGTTGTGTAAGGGGGTCTCTTACCCGTTAAATCTGTCAGGCCAAATGTCCTCCCACTGGTGTGGTGTGGCCTGAATAGGGTGGGTTCCAGCTCAGGTGTCGTCCTCGTCATCTGACCGTGGTTGAAAATTACGAGGTCTGTCCCAAAATAGCCTTAACGTTGCTTCAAAACGGGACGTTAATATAACCAAACCAAACAATCTCAATTCAATTCAAATCTTAAACAATTTCAATTCAAATGCAAGACTGTTGTACACGTATCAACTCTGTTCATTGATACAAATCGTGTTAATAATAAATTATTTTAATTCCTTAAAAGTAAATAATCAACAGACAAATCTGGAATGCATATCTTAGGTATTGCATATAAATAAATTTAAAAATTTCTCAAATAAGCAAGGATAGTACTTTTTCTAAGCAAAGATAATAATAGAAATTCATTTTAAAGCTGCATCATTCTGTAAAATTATGAAACATTTTACATAAAAAATGCTAGCTAATTTTATTTTCATAGCAGCCTTTCTGCCTGCGTCTAAGCAGCCATTTCCGTGACCACAATTTTCTTTAGGATTTCTCTTTTACTTTTAGCACTGTTCCCAGGATGATCCATAATAACGCTGTTTCAGAAAAATCCATTTTGCACAGAGCATCCACGAGTTATGAAATGGTTCTGGTGGGGCGGACAATGGAACCTATTAATCACATGCAGACAGTTTCTCATTTCACAAAGAGTCATAGTTCTGAGTTCTTCCTGCCTTAAGGTGGGTTCACACGAGGCTTATTATTGTCCGTAAACGTTGCCTCTTTGCTGTTGTCCAAGCATTTCCCTCGTGTGAACACTTGAGACAACGTTTGTCGCGACGGGACAATCATTTGCCATTGTCTCGTTGTGCTCACGTGATTTTCCGGAAGTAGGAGTGATTTTCTATTACGAACAATAATAAGCCTCGTATGAACTCACCTTTATCGCAAAATAATGATTGTTGCTGGAAGCAATTGCGTTGTTTGTCTTAAGGTGGGTTCAGACGAGGCTTATTATTGTTCGCAATAGAAAATCACACCTACTTCCGGAAAATCACGTGACCACAATGGGACAATGGCAAATGATTGTCTTCTCGCGACAAACATTGTCTGCATCATCTCAAGTGTTCACACGGGGACAATGCCGGGACAACAGTAGAGAGGCCTTTTTTTATTCTGTTGTAGTTCAGACTTTCCTCTTTCCAAAACAGTTCATCTTTTCTGGGAAGGCCTGATCTATCATCCAGGAGAATTTTAAACAAATCATATTTTTCAAAATTTGTCTTTAATTTTAATTTACTCAAAATTTAAATTTTCTTAAAAATTCTCCAGAGTTAACATAATACCTCAAAAACTAACAGAGGTATTTACATAAAAATTTCAGTGTTTGTTTTAAATAATATGGGCAATGAAATGAACCAGAATTTTTATTGTTGGTGAAAAACTTCTTCATTTAAAGTTGTTTTCAGAAAAATTAAGTTAGTTTAATTTAAGGAGAAAAGGCATATATACGTATATTTTACACTTAAGTTTTTTGCATCTCAAAATATCTCTTAGATTTTGGTTCATTTCATTCATCATTCTATAGGCTTGTGTACAAAGAAAAATAGGATTTTTGAATTACAATTTTGAGTAGAGTGTTAACCGTTTTGCTTAAATGTCATCAAAATTTACTACAAATGTTCCTATTACTCAAAATATATTATATTATCACGTATTTTTTTGTATTTAAAGCGTTTATAATTGACAATACACCTAAAGACCATAAATATTTAATAATCCAATGTTTCAAATATTTTCCATCGAGCATAGTCGGACACCTTAAGCAAAAAAGTTAACAAGATCTCTATGTCGTATAATACGTGGAAAATAAGCAACTTAAAAAAAATTCTTTACAATACTTCGTTATTAAAAACCGCAGAAATGAGATAGATCAGGGGTCTCCAAACTTTAAAGCCTTCGGGCCGTAATGATTTTTTCAGTATGTTCCAAGGGCCAAAACAGATTTAATTTTTCTGCCCTTAACTATATTTCTAGACTAGAATAGTCGCAAAGTGCGCGACCTAAGCAAACTTTCGCTTTTTTTGCATTTCAATTACTATTGTGTATTGTGACACTTCTTCCGATATGTGTATTCCTATCACTTCGGGATGGCAGTGATTGCATATAAAAAGGCTAGCGGCGCAACCGCGAGTCAGTTTGCGTAGGAAAGACAAAGGAAGCGAAACTATCTATTGTGAAATAAAGTAACACCCGTGCATAAAAGTATTTTGATTTGACTTAGTTTTTACGTATGATTTGTTAGTATGGAAAAGGAGCGAAAAATCGACAGTGAATGCAGAACGCTCAAAAATAAATGGAACTCCCAGTATTTTGTGATTGAGTCCAGTAATAAGGCGCTATGTTTAATTTGTAATGAAACCATAGCTGTTCTCAAAGAATATAACATTAAACGACACTATGAATCGAAACATCTTAAAATTTATTTAAAAGTGTCAGTTTGTCAGCAAACACTGTGGCTCGGAGGGTGCAAGACATCGCAGAAAATATATCATCTCAACTGCCTGACAAAAATAGTCATCATGAGTGGTTTTCTCTAGCATTGAATGAGTCAACGGATGTGTCAGATACTGCTCAGGTGTTGATTTTAATTCGCGGAGTAGATAAAAGCTATGAAGTGTATGAAGAACTTCTTGATATTGATAGTATTCACTGCACGACAACTGGGACAGATATTTTTAAGGGAGTTAAAAATGCCATTAATAAAAAGAACCTTCGATGGAGAAATTTCTAATCTATTACAACTGATGGAGACAAAAATATTTGTGGTAAAAATAAAGGAGTGGTTGCACTTGTGTCAAAGGCTGTAGAAAATTATGGTGGTTCTAAACCATTAGTCTCAATTGCATCATTCATCAACAGTCCTTGTGCCGAAAATGTTTGGATATGTCTGAAGTTCTAAAACCAGTCATATCAGTTGTTAACTTCATCAGATCCACTGGGCTGAATCACCGACAATTCCGCGAGTTTATTGAAGAGATTGGAGAAAGTGACTTACCATATCATACTGCCGTACGCTGGCTTAGTTGCGGAAAAGTCCTTAAGCGCTTTTTTGAACTTCGAGCAGAGATCGAAATTTTTTTAATGAGAAACAGCGCCCTTTTGCCGATTTAGAAAATAGTGAATGGATGTGGAAGTTAGTATTCTATGTCGATTTGACAAATCATATGAACGAACTGAATTTGAGATTGCAAGGAGAAATTCAGCTTCTCCCGGATTTATACACCAATATCAAATCCTTCAGGCAGAAAATAATACTATTTCAATCACAATTACGTAAAAAAAAAATGTTTCACACATTTTAAAACATGTGAAATATTCAACCACACTACAGAGACTGGGTTTCCCGTCAATTTTGCAATCGAAACTTTGAGTGCTGTGAAGATAAATTTTGATACTCGTTTCTTGGATTTTGATATCATTGCGAATGAAATTAAGCTTTTTCAAAATCCTTTTGATTCTGACATTGAAACCCTGGCTCTGGAAGTCCAAATGGAAATTATTGATTTACAGTGCAGTGATATGATTAAGAACAAATATCAAAATTCATCTTTGTTGGAATTTTATAAGAGCCTTCCTTTGGTACAATTTGATAATTTGCATAAATTTGCTCGTGGGTTGTTATCTGTTTTTGGTACTACTTACTTGTGTGAGAAAACGTTTTCCAAGATGAAGTACACAAAGAATGTTTACAGATCTCAATTAACCGATGAGCATTTTAAATCTCTTTTAATAATTGGTACAAGTAAAATTGATCCACAACTACAAACTATTGTCAGTGGAAAATCACAATTACATAAATCTCATTAGTGTTTTTGTTTTACTGTGATTTGAGGGATTCATTTCAATTATTTGTTAGTTATTAATACGCTTAATCTTAGATACTTAAGTTTTCTGAGTCATCATTTCTGTCGTTAAGTTTTACCTTGCTGGTAAATAAAACAGAGTAATTATCATTCTGTGTTTTCTTCTTCAACTTATCACAACAATAGTAACAACAATAAATCATTGGCTGTCGCGGGCCGGATTGATGGCACTGGCGGTCCGGATTTGGCCCGCTGGCTTTAGTTAGGAGACCCCTGAGATAGATAATCAAAAACTGCAACTACAAATGTAAGTAAAATTAATATAAAGTTTCCGCAGTATGGATATTTTTTAATTTGAAATGCTAAAAGAAAAAGCGATGTAAAATCTACGAAAGGCAAATATGTAGCAAGTGGGAAAAATAAGTGAATAAAAAGAGTCGCAATATCCTTCAACCTAAAACTGCAAGGGAACAGCTCCTCGTATTGACTCGCGCGACCGTAGCCGACACCTTTGAAAGATAAGAATGGGTATCATTTGAACCCCTGATACATCTGGGAAAGGAAAGGAAATAAAGGGAACACAAAACATCATTCTCTTGTGTCCTCAGAGAATGCCCCATCCCCTTTATTGAAGCCACGAAATCATAACATTTCAGTAATTACAAAATATTAATTAGAAAAATAAAAGCATCTTCATATCGCCAATTTTAAAAGTTAAAATGAATGCAATACAATTATTTTTAAAAATCTAGCATATTTCTTAACTATGTTTCATATAATTTTTTTTTTTTACAAATTGTATATAAGAAAGATACAGCAAAACGCGATATTTGTGATTCTCAAAACTATATAGTAATTGGAGTTAGAACAACTTAACACTAAAGTTAATAAATTATTTCACTAGTATAAATAATAATTATATAAAATAGCAGAAATGATCTCATATTTTAAATGAAATATATAACTTCAAATACTCCTAAAAAAACCATAAGTTTTTTTAAAGATCGTAATTTGTAAAAAACATTCTCCTCTCTTTTGTGTATTTTTCTCTCTAACAAGGTAATCCAGCAGATGCTAGCATGAAACTCATTCCATTTATATAATTTCCGAAAAAAAAAAATCTTACTGTTGCTTAATATTTCAAATATAGATTTTGAAAATAAATAATTTACAAAAATGATATAATGTTTTGTTTATTCATTAAGAGTGAAAAAGTCAAGTCTGTAAGGCCCAAAAATATAGTTCACACAAATTTAAAATATAAAATAAATAGCTCCCACTATTTTTTTTTTGTAATTATTAATAATTCCTTAATAAATCTGATGAGTTAAATACGATATTATTTATATTTGTTGTTTCTATACGGATTACTGAAAATTGATAGCAACTCTGACCAAAATATAAATCAGTTAATAATTTAATACAGTTGAATTCAATTACAGAAAAGGAATATCATTTAAGAAAATACCATCCCACAACGATGCGATTTTATTATCAATAAATGATAAACAGAAAGTTTTCTTCAAATATTTACTACAAAAAGATAAAAAGGTTTATATATATATATATATAAATGTATCTTATACATGAAAAGAGTTAAATGGCTCTTAATGTCTATTGTAATAAAACATAACAATGTAGCACTCTGTTTTCCCCCTACACTATGATTCTCTCATTACACGCCGCCCTCTGGCGAGTGCTTAGAGAGACAGTCAGTTAAGCCTCTGTTATCGTTATGTGTTGACGTGTTTTTTTTTTTTGTCCACTCTCTGTTTGTGTCTGTGTGTAACGTAACCTTATATGTTTTAATAATAAATTATTGTTACACAAGAAGGCTTATCTTAATTAGAACCCACCCACCACCGGTCACAACAATAAATTATGATATTTAACTGCATCTACCCCTAGCTAAACTGGTCGAGTGGAATATGCTCTCCATAAATTTCCCCACCCCTATGTCATTAAACGATATTTTTCAGGCTCAGTGTTGTCACATTATACCCGTTATCTTTGTATGCAAGATTTGGCTATTTTACAATGAACGCTAAATGGTAATCAATCTCGGTTCAGAGTAATAATGATACTCCTTGTGAAAACGAAACGAAGCTTCCGTCAGAAAAGGCTGTCTACCCTTAATTGCGTTTTAGATTAGAGTTTAAAGTAATAAATAAAACGTGAGAAATTTGATTTAAAAATGTATTATAAAAAACACGATTAGAATTTTCTCGCACAGAAGGCAATAATAATTTTGATGTGCGTAATACAAATTCATCAAATAAAGTGAAGTATAATTTTTAGTTTTATGAGGGTTTAATCTTTATAACTCTTAAGGTTTAACTTTTTGTAACAAAATGAAAAAAATACATAGAAACTGCTTCAAATTCAAATTTAAGTGGATATCAATAATGCTTAGTTCTTTCAATTTGTATTTATGTATTCTTGTATGAATACATATTCCCCAAGCTCTTACTTGAAATGAGCTAATATATTTTTTATGTTAAAATTGTTCAAATAAGTTGAGGATTATTTTTTTCCAAAATGTTAAGCGCTTTGTCTAAAATAAGAGGAATCATATTAATAACTCAAAAAATAAATGCTGGTTAATTCTCAGGGGAAAAAACATATTTTCTATAAGAAAATGTTGATAATTACTGATATTCCTTCAAATTTGAAATATATTACCTCATTTTCTAGCTTATCTACCGTCAAACAATTATACACAATCCAATGTACCATCAATCGACATGTAAATGCATCTATAGTTATCCATTAAAACGTTTAGTTCTCAGATTCAGTATCATGATCTAAAGTTTTATTCGCTGGTAATATAGTGGCAAATTGCTGCCTATTCCCTTAAAAGCGCAGCCAATGATTTATTACTAATTTTCAGTTTGTCTTAAATCTATACACGAAAGAAAGCTAAAAATAATATATATAACTTTACATTTTATTCGTTCTTTTTTCACCCTGAAAGATTTTGCCAAAACTATAGATTTATATAAATTGGGCCTTTATCGTAATCAAAATTGAAATTACAATAGTAAATATATAAATATTAGGCATCAAGATAAAAATAATTTTACAGCTATGTTAGCATGGTTTCTGAAGTCACTTTTTTTCATTTTTAAAAAAAAGCATTAAATTTGCCCTAAAAATTATTTTTTTTAAATATTGCATTTAAACACTTCGAATTACGAAATTTCATTAAATAAAGTAGACAATTGTACTAAAATTGAAAAAATTAAATTTTTATATATTCATCATGATTTCAAGTGTGAATTTGTACAATTTTTCTCTTATTTTTGTCTATACGTACAAAATTTCACGTTTCTATCTAGAAAATGTTCAAAGATATGTTTAGTTTTAAATTTCGAAGTACTGGTCACAAGTGTGGAAGAAAACGTTTATTTTGGAATGCAACTTGTACATCATCCAATCATTATGGCTTCAAAAAAAAAAAAAAATTAAGAATCGTGCATAGCATTGTTTACTTTCATTGTTCGGCAGTTACACTATGGTCTTTATAAAGAAAAGAAACTTTTGGTTATGATGTCGATTTATTTTGTAAGCAATCGTAATGCTTTTTCTAGTTTTAGAAAAATACAATGTCGCTTTCAGTTCCCAACATTTTAATGGGATTTGTGATATAGTGATTAAAAATTGTAGGAACAAGCGGAGAGAAATAGTGAGAATGAAATGTCATAAATGTGATGAAAAAAATTTATATTAATCTATATTTTTCAAGTTACCCTTTTGCTAGATTAGGGACAGGTGGTCCAGTGCTCAACATTTCAAAATTGACAATGTTGGGAATACTTCAACTTTAATAAGTGGCATTCATACAGAATGTAAGATCGGCGTCTAAAATCAAACAAATAGGCAATTTCTAATGCAAAATCAAAACTTTTTTTCTTTACGATAATCGTTGTTTGGTGAGACAAATGTTGCTTTGATCTAGATAGAAACATTAATTTAAAAAATTTTCACTTTTGGAAAACTGAAGACAATTCCTCGCCACTCGCAATTTTTTGTTCGCAGCTGCCGTTTTTAGAAGTTCTTGAGTTGGTCTCGTTTTCTACAAAAGTAGATTGTATGGTAAGGATAGATTCAATTAATTTTATTGAGATTATAACTGAAATAAGTAATAAATTAACTTAGTCTATAAATGTGTGATAAATCTTCACTGGTTCACTCAAAAAGCCAGTCCTCATGCCTCATGAACTCAATCACATATGTCCAAGTATTATTAAGTTAATGTAATTCTGCATAGGTGTTGAAAGTGTTAATTTGGAACCAATTTTTAAGCACTTTAATTAATAGAATACCATTCAATTTTTTAATGTAATGAAAATTATATTTTTTTAGCAAAGTAAGGATGGAATTTAAACCGCTTGAAATTAAGTAACAAAACATATCCTTTGAGAATAAATTTTATTGGCCACAGTTTAGTATTTATACAATTTTATTTTAGTATTTATATAATTCATATATTTATATTAGTATAATTTTATTTATTGATAAAACCAAATTATTCTTTTTTTTAGGGGAGGTGGAGAGGGTAAAGCTCCTCTAAAAAGGGATTAAATTGGAATTAAAATTATTTCCTGAGTTTAAAGAGGTCTATAGTAATTCTCAAGAAGCAGTTATAAACATTATCATTATTTGAAATTAGAAAAGACTAAAGCAAAAAAATAATAGTTAATATAAAAAGACACCAAATAATAGAAAAATTAGGGTTGTGTGCTTTTATATCTTCAGGAGCAAACGAATAAAAAAGGAAATGCTACAGTTCATAAAATATCAAACTTGAGTTCAGATTCTCTATACTAATATGAACTATTATTTCACACATTATTTCAAATTCATTTCCTTTATATTACAAATATTTGACTAATTAACAATTATTATAGACATTTGCTATTCTAAAATTGTATATTTATAGTTTTTAGCCACAAGTTTCCAAAGTTATTTAATTCCTTTTGACTACAATACAATCAGGATAGATATTAAATGAATTTTATCAATATTTAGCATAAACTATAATTTTACATCGATAATATCCAACAAATCAAGTAATTCGAAAGGTTAAGGTTATAAATGCAATAATTATTTTATTTTTATTGTTAAAAATTTCAAATATGATGATAATTTGAAAATTTGCTTGTCTTCTATGAAGAGGGAAAAAAATGTGTCTTATTTTTTTCTGAAGACAATTTAATTCCCATTACATAAATTTTTATAAAAATTTTCTATTTACATGAAAGTCTCTGTATTAGAAACCTTTTCTACAACTGAAATATTTATGGCCTATTTTAAGAATGAAAAATTTTTAAAACATGAATGCTTTACAAATTTAAAATTTGAGAGGCAATAAATATTATAATTTTATATTGATTAATTTAGAATCATTATATAATATCTGTCAAATATTTTAGAAAATGAGCATTAGTATTAAATATTAGGCATATGCGTTTACTTGCAATTTCGCCATCGTCTTTTATTATAATCTTTAAGATAAATATATATAATTAATTGAGAAGTATGCATGTTTTTTTTTTTTTTAATTTTGCAATTTTCAACATTTTAATGTGGTTATGCTGTATAATAATAAAAAACTTATTGTAAAGTATAATCAAATAGTTTATTAAAAAATGCTATTATTCGAATATGTAACACAGGCAAAATAAATTACTTCAATTCAACAATTTTTAAAATACAGCAAAATATTCTCTATCATATTGCTACTTAAATACAATTTTAATCAGTGATGGTAAGTTAAAAATTAATACCGGCAAAAGTAAGAATGAATAACGAATACATGACAAATTATTCACTATACCTAAAAGTATTTTATTTCTTTAAGTTATAAAGTTAAGCTTATAACTTAAAGTTCTTTAAGTTATAAGCTTAATTTTTTAATTCCATTTTATTACCGCAAATTAGTTTTCAAATAAAATTTCATTATTTATTGCGTGAAAGTACTTTTATTACAATTTTGTTATATTTGCAATAATTACAAGGCAGCTCTTTAAATCCTTATCAGTAAAATATTTTTCAACTCTTTTCATTATTCTGTTATCTAGATTTATATAATTTTTTCACCCTCTGTTTTCACTCTTTCTTAAAAAAAAAATTTGCAAATTTCATCTTAAGTTCAAAGGAAAAATACCAAAAAAAAAAAAATCTAACTATATAGAGAAAATTGTTGAACTTTATCAAACATCAGAGGTTTTTTTTTTTATTATTATCAATCTTTAACATTGCATTTGTTTAAGGAAAAAAGAGGTATTTTTAATCTTTTAAAGTAAAAATGTATGATAAAAGTATATCTTTAGAATATGAGTTGCAAATTTTTCAATGTGTTTAAAGAATTTTGCCTGTTTTCTTGAGGGAGAAAGCTAATAAATTTCTTCTATATCAGAGGTGTCCAAACTACGGCCCGCGGGCCAAACCCGGCCCGTGGAGGGTTTTAAAACATAATGATGTTTTCACCCAAACCTTTTCATTTTCATAAAGGTATATCGAAAAACTACGTGGCCAACAAAACGGAGTTGTTGTACTTGACCAAACACAAATGTCTATCGCGCTGCTAAGTTATAAGACTAAATAAAAAAATATATTTCGGTAACTCAAACATAAAAGAAATTTTATACGCATGTGAATTTTGACGATAAGCAGAGTCTTATTGTTTTGTTGTAAACAAAGCATCAGCAATTTTGAGTAGTTCGCTTAATGAAGCACTTAAGTATAAATAAACAAATATCGTTTTGATTTCAATAACGTTTCAAATTTTGATCCAACTATAAAGACATTCTTCAACAACAACAACAAAAAAAAAAAAAAACAGTTTCATCATTCGCATTAGAAGTTGCATGAAAATATTTCAATTTATATAAAATAATTATATAATTATACTTTGTTTGTTTAGTATTTTGTATTTTCAAGTTTCAATAAAATAGTATTAATTAATAGTATTTAATGCTACTTTACTCATAATGATATTTTTCAATTTGTATATACATGTGGCCTGTATAACATGGATCTAATTTCGATCCGGCCCGCGCCGCGAAAAGTTTGGACACCTCTGTTCTATATCAATTATTCTGCATTGCATATGCAACTTCAATGATGAGCGACTTTGCATTCGATTTTCCTATTTAAAAAAAGATGTGCTTGGTTTCAGTAAAAAATGTTTTGCAGTAAAAAATGTAATGCTTTCAGTAAAAAAATTAATTGCAGTTTAACATTTACACTTTAATTTATAATTGAAATTTTATGAATGCTGGCAGAAAATTAAAGAGAGAGATGAGTAGTATAATGAACAGAACTGTTTAAGGCCTAAGTAATAATATGTCTGAATTATATCACTATCAAAAATTTTGATAGCTAAATATTTTGCAGAAAAGGCTATTAAGAGACCAAGTTACATAAAATATATAACAGGATACTTTAGAGCAAGTTGCATAAAATATATAACAGGATATTTTAGAGATCTTTTATATTGGCGAACTGCTGGTAGCCAAGTCGGCTAGCTTCTTAATAAAGATTTTGCTTAGTGAACTTTTGCAATATACATAAACACAATACATTTCCCCCCTTTTGCAAGTATAGATAATAGCGAATTTCAAGAAAATTCATTCAGATATATGAGAATGTTCAAATATTAGTAAATAAAACAAATATAGAACTTTCTATATCTTACTTCTTTTTAAATGAATTCAATTCCACTGTTTATTTTTCTGATAAAAACAGATCATACTTTTTATTAATAATTATCATTTATTGCAAGATATATGAATAAGATAAGCGTATGTACAAGATCTCGTAACTGTCAGATCAAATAAATAAAATTTAAAAAAATACAAGCAAAATAGTATCAATTTTCATAATTACACATTTAAAAACATACAGTTATCTAAATATCAGAGGAATTAATACTACGGAATATCGTGTTTTCTAAATTTTCTTCTTCTTTTGGATCTCTATAATAGCAGAAGGATCCCGAATTATCATTCAATAAACAAAAGCTTTATTGTGTTATATGCAGCTAGCCCTGCACTTGAAAATAATATTTGTGATTTTTTTTTATTGTTGTATGACCAATGAAATTTTTTAGCTTTGGTTCCTTTGAATAATATTTTAACATAATTCTGAGCATTTCACTTCTACAATTCTGTCATCACCAATTAGCCGTCCGGAGACGCAGTTAAATATGCAAAATTTAGGTTTACAAATAAACCGCAACATTGGACTTTCAAATTCTTTTACAAAAGTTTACTAATTTTGTTTCCTGAGGTGCGATAGTATTCGCTGAAGGAAATAATCGAAGGCGAAGATAACCGGGCAGAGCTGCGCTTAGACACCTCTCTGGATACACGCCAAATTTTCCTACCAAAGGTAATAAAATTCCAGTAAACTTACAAACTAGGGGTAGGAAGTGATCAATAGAGCGCAAGTTCCAAAATCCCTCTAAAGTCCACTCTTTCTGAGTTCCCAAAGTATTAACTGACCAAATAACACATCAATCAATGTCAAAGATCCCATAGAGAACATCTGTTCGTCAGAAATCGCCTCCGAAAGAATAGGAGGAAAAGGAAGGGTGTCTCGCGCAGGAAGACAATACACATCAAACCAGATTTTCAACCCCAGGCCAGCCCTTTTCCCCATCCCCTTAACTGAATCGTAAAAGGGAAATGGAGAAATCTGTGAATGGACCAGTTATTCATAGAATTACAAAATTATTCGAAGCCGCATATCACTGTAATTGGTGCTATTCACAGAAAGTGTTTAAGAGTGAAGTAATTGCTTATTTTGTGGCATCTGTGATTTCTTGCTTGACAATATGAGTATCCGACATAGATAATTTTTAATTGCCCGTGAAGTGACCTTCTATTGGCATTCATTTTGCAGGCGCCATCTGTATGCAGAATATAGAACTAAAGTAAAAATTTTAAAGAAATGAAGGTGACACACACATTCGATTGCGCAATTCTTTTTTACAGGGGGCCACATTCATACATCTCACAGATAGAACACAGAACAACCTTACCCGAACCGGGAAGCCCAGATCACTGGGAAGACACGCTACCCCTATGCCAGGACGCTGGCATTTTAAAGAAATGATACTTTTTAATTTCAATTTTTTTCAGAAAATACTTTAATCCAATAAATGAATTAATTAAATGGTTAGGAGAAAAAAAAATCAAGCTGAAAACTTTTGCTCAAATATATAAATTGTCAACTCCACATTACGTAAATTAATAAATGAAATATTAATTATAATTAAAAATATTATTAATTCCAATTAGTAATTTTTAATTAAAAGTGTGATTAAAATAACAGTTATTTGCAACAAATATTTAAAAATAGTAACAGCAAAAATATTTGTTATTAAAAAAATCCTGGATTATGCATCTCTAGTATTGGTCTCTTGTGTTTGTGATTTTTTTTGATATTTCTCACTTAATTATAGTCCTTAAAATATTCGACATTTCTTGTTTCGACTCCGATCCAAACAATACATCTATGTCAGTATTAATTAATACAGTAAAATCTCGTTACAACGAATTCCGTTACAACGAAAAATTCCGTTATAACGAAATTTACAGAAGTCCCTACCGAAAACCTATTAAAATAATGTTAAATGAATCTCGATATAACGAAATTATCAAATTAAGAAAATCTCGTTATAACGAACTACTCAGACCTTCTTCCAGTTTCTTTCAACTTATTTCCGAGGTGGTTCCACACCATCTCCGAGGAAACAGATATCCCGAAGCAGGTGCTGCGATTTACTGCTCCCCGGGTCGAAAGGGTACGCAGCTGCGTGATAAAAGTTGGTGGCGGGTAGTGTAACTAACAAACAAAAACAGATTTTTCCGAGAAGTAAACAAAAAATTGTCGCGGTGCGAAAACAAAACTGAATGATTTTTGGTCCCATTCTCAATAATAAAAAAAAAGCCTCTAGCCTTTCGTGTAGTGTAGATTGTCAGACGGGAGTGAGAAGTGTTACGAAAAGTAAGGTTTCTGCTTACTCTACAGCTCGATAAGCGATGGCTCCTTCTGTGAAAAGGAAACAGTTTTCTTTGGAAGAAAATAAAAACATCATATCCGAGGTAGACAATGGAATTAAAAAAAGTGAGGTGGCTAAAAAGTATGGCATTTCTCCATCAACATTGTCAACTTTTTTAAAAGATCGTGAAAACATTTTTAAGCAACTGCAAACTTCTATTCTTGGCCCTCAAAGAAAAAGGTTGCGTAAAGCCCAATTTGAAGATGTTGATAAGACAGTTTTCAAATGGTTTCAAAATGTTCGATCCAGAAATGTTCCACTGACCGGACCTTTAATCCGAGAAAAAGCCTTAGAATTTGCTAAGATGCTGGGTGTAGAAAACTTCAGTGCTAGTTTTGGATGGTTGATTCGCTTTCGAGAGCGGTACGGAGTGGTTATGAAATCCATATCTGGGGAGGCGAATGACGCGCCGATGGAATCGGTCAACGAATGGAGAAAAGGAGAAGTGGCAGCCCCCATCAAAAAATACAGCCCAAATGATGTGTTCAATGCTGATGAAGCTGGAGTTTTTTTTCAGCTTGAGCCGAGAAAAACCTTGGCCTTAAAAGGTGACAAATATGTTGGTGGGAAGGCTTCAAAGCAACGAATCTCTGCCCTCTTTTGCTGTAACAAATCCGGAACAGAGAAGCGAAAAGTTCTCATCATTGGCAAATCCGCAAAACCTCGATGTTTTAAAAACTGTAAATCATTACCATGCATTTACAAATCAAACAGAAAAGCATAGATGACGCAATCTATTTTTAATGAATGGCTCATCGATTTTGATAAAGATATGATAAAGAAGAGGAGGAAAATCCTTCTTCTCATTGACAACTGTACTCTCCATAATAATCCCCCAAAATTGGATAACATCCATGTGGAATATTTCCCGCCTAATTGCACATCAAATCTTCAACTTCTTGACCAAGGTATCATCCGAGCAGTAAAATCGCGCTACAGAACCTTTTTACTGCGTCAAATTTTGTGCGATTTGGAGAAAAAAGGGGATAAAAAATGCAACATTAAGGAAGCTATTGAATGGATATGTGGATCTTGGGATGACATCAGTCAATCCACAATAGGCAACTGTTGGAAACATTCAACCCGTTCAGTAGACGATGATTCAGCTCCAGAGGATGCCGATTTAGAAGAAGAGAATCCAAACGAAACTCAGCAATCGGAGTTAGAAGAAATTTGGAACGCCACAAAAAAGAAAACTTCGATTTCAGATGAGGTTGATTTGAACGATTATCTCGGTGCAGATGACAACGTCCTAACATGTTATGAACTGACAGAAGAAGACATCGTTCAATCCATTAAAGACGAAAGGAGTGATGCTGATGACGAAAGCAGTGAAAATGAAGAAACTGTGGTAGAAGACAATGCGCCAATTGTTACTTCAACAGAAGCGTTAGCGAGTTTGGAGACATTGCGATAATTTATTAATTCACAAAATAATGCGCCGGGCTTGATTTTTTCAAGCATTCACCATCTTCAAAACTACTTAGTTTCTAATGTGACGACTAACCTTGTACAGAAAAAGATCCTGGACTTTCTAAAATAAAATTTTTATTTCTTTGCAATCTGTTTTTTTAAAGGTGATTGCTTCCCTAGAGGTAAGTCAATTTTTTTCATATTTTAGATGATAGTAGCATCCACGTTCTTGAAAAGCAGTTTTTCATGGTTGGTTTTGATAATTTCTTAATCTAATTGTTTCTTATGTTCAATTTTGAAAATTCCGTTACAACGAAATATCCGTTATAACGAAAAAATTTTATGGTCCCGTGAAGTTCGTTGTAACGAGATTTTACTGTATTCATCACTGATATTTGAGATTTTTTGATATTACATACAAAATTATAGTTACTTAATTATTTGCCTACCCTATGATAGGGTTCTATATTAACACATTAAAGGAGGGAGTCGATTTGATCCGCTCTACCGAGCATACTTTGGTCAAGTTCCCCCGCCCTTAATGAGTTAAATTCGTTTAAGAAAGAGAAAAAAAATCAAGTTTTCCATTATGAGTAGATATCTTCCAAGTAATTTAATCGAGGACATAAACATAGTAGAAGTTGTTAAAAAAGTTCATTAAGTGGTAAAAATTGATGGACAGTTATGCTCGACTGCAATGTCTACAGTGCATCATATTTTCGATTTGTTAAGCATAAATTTAAAAAAAATTGAAAGGCAATAGAGATTTGCAATTTAATTTAATTAGAAGTTGTAAAATGTCAATCTAAATATTACAATAATATTATATATTGTTTTATAAACGTTTTGCAAATGAGATTTGGCAACTGTTCCATGTGGGTGTTTTGAATTTGTAAACATATTTGATAAAACATAACTAATTGAGTAAGCTATTTTATTTTTTAATGTTACTTAAATTTTTTATCGCTGAGTTTGACGTATTATGTAAATGCTTAGATACTCTAGCTTTGTCATTTTTATGTTTCCAATGATAAATATTATTTCAAAGTACATTATTTACTTTGTTAATTGGCGACGAACCGAAAATAATTCCAGGACTTCGTGTTTTTTTAGAAAATGTCTTATTCTGAATGTAAATTATCAAACTTTGCACGCAATATTTTGAACTTAAATCCATCTCTAATCAAACTAAGCAATATTACAAAATTCTTTCGTGATTTTACTAAAAATGACTACATAATAAGTATGAACTTCGGTTTCTTTGTAATTTTCAGTATAATAACCAATATCTATTCATGGATAGATTGAAGTAGTTTAAAGTGGTTTAGCGCCTGTAAATATATAAACGATACGTTACCCGATTACATATTTTTAATACTGAATGTAGAGTCTGAAGAATTTAGGTAGTAATTTATTTAAATTTAGTGTTTACTTGGATAAACTCTTTTAGTTTAGCTAAAAAGCTACCATACTACATATATTTATTTTTTGTCGTCAAATGTTGTTGGTAATATTTCTTTTGTGTAATAATTATTATAGCCTGATAAAGAATGCAAAAGAAAATATATATTTTAATGTTAAAAAATTTTAATTTGTAATTATACAATTTACTTATTCCAGTGATTTAAAATGAATTCACATAAATTGGCTGTAGCAAAATAACTCTTTTTAGTATGTATACTCTTAAGAGTATCAAAAGAAAAGCATGTTTTATTAAATTTAGATTAACCATTAAGTAGATATTTGTTAGATAATTCTTATAGTGAGATGAATAAAATAAATTTTTAATTCTTTACAGAGAAAGTAACAATTAGATAAATAAGATGGTAATTTTTTTAACTCAAATTTTTATGATGAAATTAGGAAAACAATTCTATCATCCTATTTGTGGATAATATTAAAAGTATCAATTTTTCTATTAATTCCACTGACAGGTAATCAAAATATCAGATGATGTTTTTTTGTTCCATAATCTATGATGAAATCTTATCCAAAGAACACAGATTAGTCGAGAAAAATTATATATATATATATATAATCATATATATATATTTTTTCGGGCCACGAGGCGTCAGTACTTTCGGCCATTGTCCATCGACGCCTCACAGAAAAAATTCCCTGTTTAAGAATCCTAGCTTGAAAGTGGCTCCTGACGAAGTTTTCAGGCCGGATTCCTTTTTTTATTGAATATTTTTACTGACTATTTTTTTCTAATGATTTTTCTATTGATTATTTTGATTAGGTTATCTTATTTTGTTAATTAATTTATATATATATATATATATATATATAAAGTATAACAGTAAATAAGGAAATCAAGGCTGGTGGAGGAGGGGTGGGGAGTACCTCTTATAGAAGAAAGACAGTAATGAAGGCTTTTGAAAACCAAAGTAAACAGTAGTTTAAAGCATAAAAAAGAGCTTGAACTTTTGGCTCAAAAAGCAAAAGGATTAAAAATAATGTGTAAATAAATCAAGTTTTTATGTGATCATATTTTTTTTCATTAGAGATATCTTTTAGGTGTTTTTTTTTTCTTGCATGTGTATGCCATTTTTACCAAAGTTTTAACAATATTTTAAGTAATTTATTTTATATCCATTAATTTTTATTTAAATAATGGTTCTATATTTTGAATATTTCAAATACTTCTTGTATAAATTTGTTTTATTGTTCAATTAATCATGTTTATTTTACTTCTTTTTATATTTGATTTGATTCATGTAGTTATTCTAAGTCATTGTTATGTTTGATCATTTTAAACTGAACTGACAGATTATTTGATTTTTCTTGCTTGCTAATTTACCAAAAGTACATTTTTGATAAATAACCACTGAAGGTTGAAATGAAGCTTAGTGTGCCTCTAGAGTTTCTCGCCAATATGGTAACCCAATGGAATGTTCTTCAAGCAACCCTATTCCTTTTTTGTTTACTACTTTTTACTATAGTTGAGATGTACATGAACTACAACTATTTTATGAAAAATGTTAAATTAAAAATAATAAAAAATATGGAGGATTAAGGATTTTAATTTTGTTCTTTATTATAATTGAAAGTTTTTTTATACAGTAAATAAGAAATACAATTTAATTTTTTTATATGAATACCAATAGGAAATATTTATTTTCAACTGTTAGTATGCAGTTTGAAACTGTAATTTACGAAATCATCTGCATTTTCGCATTAAATGACAGTTGCAATGGAATTCTTTACAGTTCTCATAATTCTTTTGCTGCTATAATATTCGTTCCATTAATAATTTGTTATATAGGCAATTGTGCAAGAATGGATGTCTTGTAAATGTTTGAATGGATGAAGGGTGACTGGAATAAACGTATCTTTTTAAGAATCGATGAAGTTAAGAGAGAATATTTGTTTGTATGTACTGTTCCTGTTATCCTTGTGTTCGATGTGCTTGTGAAGCTATTAAATTTCTGCATCCGTTGGTAGCAAAGCCATAGGATGTTTTTTTTTGAGTTAAAAAAATTCTGTCCAGTGCCTTCTTGAGATGCCGACAGGCTTCGGATGCTCTAAATTTTGCTCTTTACACAACAGACTGGCGCAGCCAGTTTGAAAACTTCTACAAAATTGTTAAAATAAGCATCGATAGTAATCCCAAAGGCGAAAAAAAATTTAAATAAAAATCTCAGTTACAGATTAAATAAATCTCAAATTAAAATCAAAATTCTAATACTTTTCAGATCATAATTTTAATGCATAAAGTGGTAACTATAACTGTTTCATAGAAGTGTTTGTTTATTTTGTCCGCCATCTTTATTGGCGACTTGGCATTTGTGGCGCAGGAAGGGGCACACTATTCAGTTATTTTACCTCACAGAAATGAAAACTTTTTTTTATGGAATTGGATTTTATCATTCTTTAGATTAATTTTCTTTTATGTAATAATTCTATAATATTTATAATGTATCAGTTAAAAAATATATATACAAGTCTATTCATTTTATTGTTCTGTTAATGGAACTTATTTCACTTCTCGATGTTTATGTTTGGGACATTTCATTACTTTATGAAATTTAATTTTTTTTTCCAAGCCTATGTCATATCTGTCAGCAGCATGTCCAGTTATTTTATTAACTGTTTGATGTTTTAAAGGAAAATCACAAGCAGTTAAAAATACTTTTTTGCCATTATTTTCATTAAATGTTTTAGTCAATTTTCATCTATGTATTGGCAGATTTAAAGCTAAAAGTTAGTCAAAATTATAAGTCTTCTATGAGCAGAACATATGTAAATTTTACAGCTAAAGGAATTAAAAATATATTGATGTAAGGTCTGGGGGAAATGTGTACATAAAAGTATCATTATTGATTGTTTGGCATTATCCTGAAAGGCTGGGAAGTGGCATGGAAAAAAGGATATTTTGTACTACAAGTGATGCAGTATAAATAAGAAAATTAATGCATCAATATAAAATGGAATTGTTTTCAATTCTACTGTTAAGTAACTTTTTCATACAATTTTGCATTATGAGATTTGTTAGTTAATCATGGAAGGATGGAGAACATTTATTTTTTGGTATTTCACTTCATATATTATATGAAATATGTGGATGTTTTTAATAATAGGGTATTTTCTATTTTCCTGTACATCTTAATAATATAATTGGATTTTTCTGAGTCATTTAATTTCTTCCTATAATCCTTTTATCTTGTACAATGGGGTAAATGATAATAGCTATCAACCTGAATTATTTTATTAATTAAAAAGACAAAAATTGTGGCAACTTTCAGTTAGTGTAATGTAATATATCCTTTAAAGGAATGGAAATATTAAATATAATAAAAGGAGTATTGCTTGCCGATTTTATGGACATTTTATTCTACTCTTTTTCAGCTGCATATAATCGGAAAGGCATTTTCGAATTCATGCAATTGGCAATTTTAAGAACCTTTGCATTTTATTTCAAAACATGTATTCTATGATAGAAGCTTGCGAGTGTATACTACCACTGTTTTGCAATCTATAGATTTATTCTTTTCTGGGCACGTTCATTACCATTTTATGAAACAAATTTTATTTGCTGCATTTTGTTTTATTGAAAAGCTGGTTGTCAGATGCTTTGAAACAAAAATATGCTGGGAAAAAAAATTCTTATGTATGCCATAATTAGTAAATAAAAAATAAAAAAAATAAGAAAAGATTAATTGGTTGAACAAACAGATTTCCTTTAAATATATTTCAGTTTAGAATGATTTTTTCATTTTTATGTTTAACATAAAATATTTTAACTTTTAATTTAATTTTGCTAATGTTTATTCTTTGTTTTATCCCTTAAATTTCTGAATGATGAACATCTGTTTTCTTATACTCATTCCTGTTTAAAAATATTTTTAAATGTAAAATGAGGGGTGGTAAATTACAACTGTTAGAATTTCTCTCAATAAAAAGTGCTGCATCAATGTTAATGATATATATTTGTCAGCCATCATATCAATAAAAAATACCCACTTGTCAGCCTGTGTGATGGTTGACAAGTGGGTAATCAAGTTCCAGAAGAAAACATCTTCTGGTAATTGTTTTCCCTCCATTTCTGATCATATGAGATTTACTTTTGAATAGATTTCTTTTTATAGCCTGCTTGCTAAAAATTACAATTTATTTTCATTCCTAAATTTTTCTTATTCCATATTCTTAGAAGTAAGTTGGATTTATTCACCAAATTAACTAAAATTTTTTGTAAATATTAAATAATTTTTTTAAGAAAAGAAAATAATAATATAATGAACTTTATGGTTGTATGTAGGGTAAGGCAACAGGCCTCTGAGAGTAGGTTTTAATACTGTTGAAATATACCCTAGAGGTTTGTTTAAAACTTTTTAAAATACCAATTAGTTACATAATTGGAAGTTTTAAATTTGTTACAAAATGGATAGGGGAATTTGGACCTTATTTTTTATATACTTATTGCACTTGAGACTGTAAGATTTGAACCTGTGATGCAATAGGTAATTAATCCTCATACTACTTTATGAAAATTATGTATGATATAAAAATTAATTATGGACAAGATTATGTTGATTATACAAAAATTTTGTTGTCACTCATTTGAATATTATATTTAAATTGTGGAAATTTGTCAACCAGTTTGTTTTGTACTTTTTGCTGTAATCACTTATATGTATAATTTTTTCAAGAATGTTTAGCTGACATTTACGGCTTATAGGATGAGAATTTTTACCTGCTATTTATTATTTTCAACTTGTTTTACTCTACATATGCTAGCAATGAAATTTCATCTGAAATTGTTTTTTTTAGAGGTAACAGAGGATTTTTGAGTAATTTTGTTGATTTTATTGTTTTGAGTAATTTGGAATAATTTTGTTTCATATTTCCTTGCAATTTTTTTTTCATGATTCATCTTATTTTGGATTAGTAGGTTATGATAACTTTTTGTACATTTTTATTAAATCTTTTTCATGTTTTTAATTATGAAAATTTTTAATATATTTTTTACCAACTTTCAGGTATGCTAGAATTTTGAAATATTGTAAATGCTTTTTCTGATAAACACACTATTTTGATATTTTACAAATTTTATTATTTATTTCATAATTATATTTACATTTCATACTTAATAGTGAATTTGAGAGAGGTTCATCTCATATTTTATAGATTTTTGTTTTTGCAGAATTATAGTAATTTATTCATGACTGAGCATATTGATATTTTTGCTTTATAAATATTCAAGTTTCACATTTTTTGTTGATAGGTATGGCAGATCTCATGGGCTGTCATGATGAAAATAAGTCCATAGCAAGTAGTGAGCAGGAAGAATTGGCCAATGAATTGATACTATGCGTTTCTTCTGGCAGCAATACGAATAGAGACAAAGAAATTATTGATCTACAGGAAGAAACCATTTCTCAGGAAGGAAAACATCAAACTCGTGTTACATTTCAAACACCCCCCACTATTGATTCACCTAAAATCTCATCAGATGTGACAATTAAATGTATTACCCGTGCATCAAACATGCGAACAAAAATTGAAGAAAAAATTACTGAGATTGAAAAGAAGATGGACCTTCCAGCTCTTGATTCAAGTTCTGAGAGCATTGATAAGGAATGGAGGTAAGATATTTCTATTATATGAGAAAAGCAAATGAAGAGAGGGTAATAAAAGTACTGAATATTTGCAGTGTAATTAATTTTATTTATTCTTAATTTTTTTATAAAAAAAAAACTAATTATTTACTTAGAATGAATGTGTGTTGGTGTTACAATTTATATTTAATATTTTGGTGGGCGATTGACCAGTAAATATTGATTTCTTGAGAACACCCATTAATTGATCATTGATTTATTATATCTTTTTAAGATAAAATTAAATCTTTCCATAAACTACCAAACATTTAATCATTAAATATATAATTTCCTACCCTCTTTATCTAGTGACAATGCTGTATACCTCCAGAGTTATCAATTACATTTTTTATTTATTTGGCATTTAAGAATCTGTACAGTATTGATTGATAATCACTTTTTTTCAGAAAGGATAAATATCATTTTTAAGACCCCCTAATAACTTATTTGGGCAATATTCTAAAATCATTTTTTAAGATTTCCTTTTTATTCCAAAGACCTTTAACTCATTGAGACAGATTGTGCAAAAGAAACAGGCAGTACACTCAAAAAGCCAAATAGCTTACTCAGTGCCCTGGAATGCTGAATTGCAATTATCAGTCAGTACAGAATTTTGACTTCTGGGGATGGTCTCCAAAAAATGTGTCATCTCGAATGGCTTAATAGCTGATGTTAGCACTAATTTTTTTCATCATCATCATCATTTTTAGAGGAAAACATTCTCTCTGTTTGAAGTTTTTCATTCAAAAGTTGATAGATTTCTAAGTAACCTTATATATATTTTTTCTTATGATTTCTTGATTGTCTTTTGTTTTTAAAAAATTCACTTTTGATTTCAGTTCTCTTATAGCTGATAAAATTCCATTCTTAACTTATGGAACATCATTTACATAATCCTGAAACCATAGGTATTACAGCTTCCACGAAGCAGCATTTAATTGTTTTAGAGTGATATTGAACTTACCTTTTGAGTGAGCCTGATAACATCAGTGGTACTTAATCTGTCAACAGTCATTTTTACCACCATTTGCTATTATATGATCTCTATATAACTGAGAGTTTAAAAAAAATGCATGAAGGCTCTCAGAATTATAGACAAAGAATTTATAAGTTGTATCTCCCTCTTGATTATTAGGCATCAAATGTTCATTAGTCAGTGCTTTCATAGATTTATGCTTTAGATAATTTCTTTATCATTAGATATGCAGTTATGTTTCATCAAGTTTTCTATATAAATTTAATCTCAATTGAAAATTTGTTATAGTATATGTCTTCTTTATAAATAAGTTCTTGAAATTTGATGCAAAATTTCTGAGTATCTTTTTTATCTTTATCAGTAGACTAGTATATCAGTAGCTTGTGCAATAACTCGTTATTCAAATTTTAAGATGTAAAGCCTTTTAAAATTCATTTATTAATCTTCCATTAGCTAAAAGACTGGTGACATGTTTTGTAATAAAATCAATGATCTTCTACCTATTAATACCTGTACTTACTGATCGATAAACCAGTTAATAGATATTTATGTGTGCTGTGACATTAAATTGATCATAATTAGCTGATGTAGGAATTCCCAATGCTTTCAGTTTTCTGTCAGTATTTACTTCTAGATGGATGATTAAACTTTGATCGTGTGCTGAATTCCTTATCTTCAGATTAGTTTTAAGGATTCATATCTTATTAAAACTCTTAGCATTTTCTGAAATGATAATCTTACTAGTCACATTTCTTTGCAATTTTCTCTTATTCAAACTAAATATAACCTTTCACGTCATTAATCAATAGGGTATCTTCATTTTTTTAATGTGATATATCTTGCCTCTTTATCTATCTAATCTTTATTAAATCTTTTTGGTTAATATTGTATCTGTTGATCCTTTGAAACCATATTGCTTAGCAACATCAAGCATCTGCTCCTTTTCTGACTTAATGGTTATTTTTCAATTAGTTTCCTTGATTAGCACAGTTCTTAAAATTCTGCTTGTTGAGGGAAAAGTGCTGAGTTAGTATGACTCAGGAATATGCCAAAATGAGGAGAAAAAATACCTTCCCCCTCCTGTTTATTTACAGATGTATATTATAGATGACTTGTACTTAATTTTTGTAAACAACATGAATTCTGAATTTGCAATCATTATGTATGAATTAGGGTTGACGGTTTTTCAAAAAAAGATTTTAAGTAAATTTGTCGCATTTGAAAACCAGTTTTTAAAGTAAGAAGATCAGTTTTCCGAGCATGCCTCGATATTCCAATTCTTCAATAAATAAGTAAATTGAATTTTATTGGTTGGGACCGATTTGTCTTACAGCTGAGGGCTTAATGCGATGAGATGTGAATTTACTAATAAGTGAAGGTATATATGAATTTTTTAAATGAACTAATAAATTTGAACACTGGAATATGAAATTATTATACGTTTTAGAAGAACAAATTAATAAAAGAATACAAGTAGAATCAGCAACTCTTTTTTTTTTTTGTATTTGCAAAATCTGCAAAACATTTCTAGTTCAGCAAAGAAATCTCTTGTACTCTCTGTAACTTTAAAAACCAAAACTATTAAGCTATCTGGAAAGTATATTTTTAGAATAAAGAATAGTCCAAATGCTTATGTGGAAACCAATTCTTATGAAGAGCAAATCGAAAAAGCTACTTATCAGAGTAATGCTTTTTCAAAAGCTGCCATGGAAAAATCAATTTATAAGTTTCTTGAAGATCTGGGAAAAAAAGTTACAAATCCTAAGATACTGAAAGCTGAATTTTCATTATTTGAGACAACAAATAAAAGATAAATAATCTTAGATTTGTTATTTGATGCCATAAAAACTATAAAACCAAGTTCAGTAGCTAGTGAACAAGTATTTTTAATTTCTGACAATATTGTGTTCAAAATAAGAACAAGATTTAGTCATATTTCAGTCAATATTTATATTTTTTAAAATCCTACTTTCTTAGGAGAAATTAAAATTAGTGAAATAATATAAATATTATTCAAAATTTTTGTTTTAAGTAAGTTTTTGTTATTTTGTAATTCTTATAATGTATTTGTCTTGTTATTTTATGCAACTTAGAGAAAATATTTTCCCCTATTCTCTTTTTTTGTCAAAAATTCAAAAACTGGCTAAAACCGTTTTTTTTTTTTTTTTTTTGGAAGTATTGAATTTGGAAACTGGTTTTTCAAAAAATCAGTTTTTGTATAAACCTAATATGTATTAGCCAGTGAGAAAAAATAAAATTTGGAAAAAAAAATCTAAAAATGAAATTCATTTTAGCAGAAAAATGTCAGCTTTCTCCAAAAGATTTTATGTCTAACACTCTTGAACAATAAATCTTTAGATTGGTATGTGTTTTAATACATATAACCATTAAAACATTATGTAAGGAATTAAAACAGAAGTTTGTATGTATCTCCAAGTAGAGTTTTAGTGTGAAGTCCCTTTTGAATTTTAGATTTTCTTTAAATCTCAAAATCTCTATAATGAATAATTATCGCAGATATATTTGGTACATTGCCTAAACAATGTTATATTTAAAGAATATGTCAAATTCCAGGTAGATATCTTAAGTTGAAATTCAATTATTATATTCTGCTCTGTTAAGTATTAAACTATCAGAAAAAAGCTTATGTGGAAAATTTAAAAATCGTATATCATTAAGTGAAAAATTCTCACTGTTAATTAAAAAAAAAAAGAGCAAAAGATTCAACCACGTAATTTTAATATTATTAAAGTTGGAAAAGTGCCACCTTTAACATATTGTGATGCAGGAAAACAGACAAAATAATATGGTGAGACAAAAATAATTAAATAATACTGATGCATCTAAATTCATAAAAAAATTTTAAGGTAAAAATTCTGGAAATTTTTTGTTTATTGTCGTTTTGATGCATTATGTATGAATTTTATATATATATATATATATATATATATATTACATGTAGTAAAAATAGAGGTTAAAAAATAAATGCTGATTGTGAATTGCTGAAAATTTAAAAGAAATGCGACTCATTCCAGTTCCTTAAAGATAATTATGTTGTATTTAAATTCATCAGAAGTTTAAGAATGTTACTAAATTTATGGCATTGCAGTTCAATAAAGACATATTAAACTAATTAAAAGTAAATAATTTGGTATTCATGTAAAATGATTATTATAGATAAAAATCGAAATATTAGTAGATAAGTTATGGAAAATTCGTAATATTATGTTGAAATGTAGACAGACAAATAAAAATGTTATCAAAATCTATTAATTTTTAGAGGATTTCAAATGCATCAAAGCCAGAATGTTTAAAAAGCGTAATTTGCTGCTGAGACTAAGAATTAGCCATTAAAAGTTTATCTGATTATGAGTAACTACCTTATTATTCTAATGATATTAAAAAATTTTAAGAATCAATTGAAATGCTCGATAATTCCCTCTTCCCAGTAAAACCGTTATTATTATTAAAAGAAAACCTTTAATGAATTAAAAAAAAATATTCTATGAGTATTACATGTGTGGGAAGAAAAAGAAGTAGCTACAAAAGCGGTTACTTACAGAAATTGGTGAATATACAGGGAAGTATTGCCTGCTAGCATGCAAGCTTCCACTTTCTTCTCTAAAGTGATTTATTTGGTCGACAATCAGAAAATTCTGTGTATGATAGGGGCCTCAATATACTTAATTAATGCAGAAGATAATGCCGTTGCTAGACTCCTGCCATTTTTGAGAATCTTTCTATAGCGACAGAGAAGCATTGACTGGAGAATCAGCAAGACCTCCGTTTCAGGACCTATAACTTTCCTACTAAAATAAGGGGTAGTAGTAATTCAAAATGATAAATATAGAATATAAATAATCCAAAGGCAACTAAGATTTCGAAAATAACAAATTTACAGAAAAATACAGAAGTCCTAAGCAAAAAAAAAAAGTCAATTTATGTAGGAATTGGATGGGACAAAATGCTCATTCAACTTCATTTAGATCAGTGTCTAGGGTCACTGATTGAGGAAAAGAAGCTTTTGAATAAGAAAGTTAAATTTATTTACAGCAAAGAATACAGAAAAGACATTAAGAATTATGACAGGACAGGCTATTTACAACAGAGAAAAAAGTATCACCTTTAGATGAAACCAAGGATGAAGCCTAATCAAGTGTTTCATGGCAAAACTACGTTGCGTACTAAATAATCATTATTCGGAGCAAAATGACCCTCCCTCTCTCTGTATGCCGAGCGAATGTTGACAGCTCGCTTTTTCTCAAACTTGACGTCACGCGTCTTAGACTTTGGATCAGCGGTTTTCAGTGGTATCCATGGTGCCATCTATTACAACAATATGGAATAGTAATGGCCGCTAGTTAAATCTCTACATTTATAGTTTTTAGAGAGATAAGATGATCGAAAGTCCGTCATTGTAATTTCTTCGATGAAACCGTAGTATGATATATGTCAATCTCTCACTGTAATGTATATGCAAGGGTAGGTCGAAAAAAGTTTTTTTTCTTTTATTTTGCTATACTGACAGAAAGTTGTGAATTGGTGAGTGTAACACATCGATATTTTTCCATGTCTAAGATAGCTTAAAAGTGGCAAAAATCGACTATTTTTATTTTAAAAATTCTCTCTGTTTATCGTAACACTTACTTAACTTTTTATGAGTAATAAAATATTTTTGATTTTAATTTGTCTTTAATTTTCAGTTGCACATTCCATATAAAAACAGGTGAAATTGCTTCAATGTGCTATTTTTAGTTTTTTTCACAGGCATAATTTCCATGCACCATCTTATCAGTGAATTACAAAAATTATTTATGCATAACAAATAATAGTAATAATAACTAAATAAATTAATTAAAGGTCTAAAAAGAATATCAACATCTATTTGCTTTTGGTAACACATTGCAAAACTAAACTCCAGAACTAGAGCATCATGTGTTAGGAAAGATTGAATGGCAAGAATAGGGGAAGTAATATAAATTATGATTTTTTAAAGACAGAACTTAAAACTTACTAAACCTATTAAAGCATTTTTATAAGTTTCAGACTTCTTACATAGCATTTTATTCTTTCTTCTCATCTGATGATAGATATGTGAAAACCTGGAAAAATTTTAGGGCTTCGTGCATGCAAACGTTTTACTTTGCTTCTGATTAAAGTCGAAATTTGAACTTCAAGGCTCTAACCAAAATGCAAATTCGGAATAAAGACCTCCCCCCTCCTCTCTCTCTCTATATATAGTAATATTTCCAATACCTTGATATATTCTCTGCTATTCAGTATTGATATCAATATCAAATTTTTAGCATGGCACCTACAACAACAAAAAATAGCTTTGTATTAGTTCATAGGATTTGTCACTAGCATTCAAAAAGGTGAGGACTTACTTTGACCAGTGGCTTAGGCTTTATGAAATATTTTCTTGTTTTGATATTAACAATAATAATATGGACGATTTTAAAATAGTTTCATCTTTTTTTTTCTTTCCCTTCATTTTAGTTCTGAGTACTTTGTTTATTATTAGCAACCTAGTTCTGAAAATTGGTCAGGTACATGGATATCTAGTTTTTCAATTCATTTTATTAATTTTAAGGTTTCTGAAATATAGAGAATACAGTTTTATCTGTAACATATTTTTATCAACGCTGGGGTTAGGTTTATATTATGTCTATCTAGTGTCAGTGAATCAAACTTTCTAGTATCATCTGGTGAGAGAAAATAATGTCATGCAAAATATTTAAAACACAATATTTTGTTTAATAGTATTAATAGATGTTTTAATAGTAGAGACTCTTAAAGATCTCATTTTTTTGTTATTAATTTTTTTTATATACTTACCCAAGATGGCGACGCCACCAGAAGAATCTGGAAAACAACAGGGAATTTCAAAATCGATTGTAAAAAAACAAGAAAATGGAAATTTTTCATAAAAACCGCGAAAATTCAGGGAATTTTAAATTTCTTAGTTTCCCCCCCATATCTAAAAAAAAAAGTGATCTCTAAAAATTTCTAGAATGAAAGATGATAGTCATAGCTTTCAAAATCACAACAATACTATTACGATTTTCTAATGTGAAAACTCACCCTTACACTACTCTCTCCCTCTTTTTTTTTTTCTGTGTAGATAAATCTAGTTTCTAGCGATATCGTGAAGATATTGTAGCCATATCTTAGAATAATTAATTTAAAAGGACGTTACATTCTTTAATTTTACTTTAATTTAATTTTACATTTACTTTAATTTTTTTAAATTCTCAGTTTGTTTCATTTTATGTTTAATCTTTGCTAAATATGTATGCAATTTTTTCATTATATGATTTTTTCTATTTATTATCATGCTTATTGATTTCTTTCAACCTTTTATGACGAAGTATACTAATAACAACTATATTTATTGCGCACAGATCAGCCTTGTTTGGGGCAAGCATTTGTTATGTATTCGAAATGTCTGCATTGATGAACGACAACGAAATCTTCAATTATAAACCTCAACCATTAAGTTAATCGTATACACTTTTTGTGCGTGTCTGTGTTTAGTATCATTGCTTCTCTTGCACCTTTCCATATCATATTTGTTCCTACCTTCACTTCCAAATAAGCCTATTGTTAATCGATCTTTATTCATGTCTTTATCGATACCAAAGAGAATAATTTGAAGTCAATTCTTTTTTGGAACTTTTCATGCCAAAAGTTACAGATATTTTTTTTATTAATGTCACCTTACAATTTGCAGAGGCAGTGTTTATAGGAGCCTTTATGATCAAATCACTTTCTAGATTCCGACTGCTGAGTGTCTCATTATGAGAACATTCGTTCGTTACTTTTGTTTATTTTTAAGTGCTGATAATGTTTTGGATCTTAATAGAACCACATTCTTTTCAATAAGCTGTAAGAAGATTTTTCACAGGCATTTTAATATAAACTCTGAATAATTGCATAAATTCTCATATATATGTAATATAATGTAACATGTTCAGTTACAGTGGAAAATAAACATTATATTTTGTTTTCAAATATTTCTATGTACAATAAGAATTATTACTGCCGAGTATTTTTTTTTTATTACTATCATTAGATTTTGTAATGTTCCATAGTTTAATTTTTTAGTTAAAGATCCAGGATTTTCTGATTTTATTTAATGTATTTTTATTTTTAAAATGTACCTCATAAGCCTAAAAAATAATTCACAGTGGTTACCTACAAATCCCCCTTTTTTTCTTATAGTCCTGCTGACTACAACTTAATCAAAGTGTTAGATCCTAAGAGATCTCGCAGCTGTTCTGTTTCTGAAATGAGGCAGAGTACCATTGATCGTCTGCAGTCGAAATTAGAGAAGGCTGAAAAGGTATATTTTACAAAGGGCGTCCCAGAATGGCTGTAACGCGCTTAATTTTATCTGTTGGAGATATGTAAAATCGTAAATTGTTTAAATGTCCAAAATAAGGTATGAACTTTTAAAATTTTTGTCTGATTTTCCTAAATAAAATCGTTTATTTATAAATTTTTTCTTTGTGTTGTAATAAAATTATGGGGAAAAAATCCTCCCCATAGTTGTATCCTTAAATTTATCTCAATTATGCATAATTCAAAATGGACTGCTCTGAATGGATGCCCATTATTAAATTTGAAATGTAAGTTGACATAATAAGCAAAGATGATTATATTATAAGGAAAGTTTTTCAATGGATTTTGTGTAACTTCCAAATGACATGGCTTTTTTTAAATTGTAGAGGCTTCACGTTGGTTTTTAAATTCATCACACTTTTGCAAGCTGTGTTCTTAGAGATAGAAGACCTAGCCTACCCAATCCAACTGAATTCATAGATTATGTTCTTTTAAATATAATGAGGTTAATTCAAGGCCATATAATAAAGGTGAATTTTTTTTTTGGAACTTCAGAAATTATGCAATATGTAAACAGAACATCGGATGTTAATGGCAGGCCAAATGATATAGATATATTTTTAGATGTCACATAAAGTTATGTTTTGTGATTCAGATGCTGTATAAATTGTTTCTATTTTGTCTCTTTTCAAGTATTTAAATTTTTTTTCAAGAAATTAAAAAATTCTGTCTTTTATTATTAAAGATTTATTGATTTTGTGTATTATTTTTTTCAATGCTACATAACTAAGCATTTTTTTAATATATTAAAATAAAGAATCATGAGCATTCAATGATTTGCCAGTTGTTAAATGATGAATATATACACTTAACTGGCTGTACTTTTAACAAATTACAAGTTTTTTTAATTAAAAATTGTTTATAATTTGTTTGATGGAAGTAATGCACTGTTTGTGTTTTTAGACAATGGCATCTTTGCTTGCCTGAAATCTCACGTTTATTTGTTTGAGGTTATTAAAAACTGTTTCATTTCCTCTGGAAGAAACTGGTTGTATGCAGAGACTCATAAATTTGATTTAGTTACTCTCTTATCTATCTTTGAGCAAAAGTTTCGGCTGCAAGAAATGGTTTTTGACTGCATAGAACGTTTATTAATAAATTACTTAAGAGAAAGAGCTCTGTTATTAATTTTTATCACGAATTCTTTGCATTTCACATCTCTGGTTTTGCCTGCCATGTAGTGCTCTGCCTCTTAATCTGACATAGTGTGTATTCTAGTTTTCTTAAGAATATTCTGTGAACTAATTGAACTTTTTAAAATTAAAGCTATAGCAATTAATAAATGCAACCACAATCATTAATGCAAATCGTGTTTGCCCGTGAAACACGCCATTTAAAAAGCTTTTTTTTAAAACCGATTTTGGAATAGGAAACTGTGGTGTAGATGTTAATGACTGTATTACAAATGCTACAACATAATTGAATGGAAGCTTCGATAAACAGTGTGCTGGTTGAAGTTTTTTAAAAAATAGTATCTAATCTTCTAACGGAAAAACCTTATGGGAGGAGGTACAGCATTATTTATATTCTTTGGAAAGGAGTGTATAGCATTATTTATAATCTTCAGAAACTATAAATTATCATTTACTTATGAAAACATTTACAAGGTGGGGGTGAGACTTCTGTAACAGTAGTAAGCTTTAAAAGATCTAAAATATTCTTCGCTAATAATTATGAAGATATAATAAGGCTATTACATGTCACATGCGTGTTTCTAATAACTATTCAGTTATTGCTTTAGTTACCGGATCCAGAAGTAAAAATTTTAACTAAATGTTTTTCTTAAATTAGAAGCAGAATTTAGTGCCTACTAATGTTGTTTTTTTCCCTCTTAAAAAAAACCACTATCATTTTCTTATGCCATTCACTTCTAAATTCATCAACGGCTTCAGAAGCTGTTGTATCCACATAATTTCAGAATCTGTGGCATAATTTATCTATACAGGAAATAAATTTCGCATCATGTCTAAACCAGAAATAAGATATTATTATAGTCAAACTTTCAAAAAACAGAAAAAAAAAATCTTAACAGTCATAAGCGATAGACATATTTATTACTTTTAATTTTACTTAAGAGGGTTGTTATTATTGGTAGAGATTAATTTTACAATTAAAACTTTCATATCATAATCACCTGTGAAAACTATGTTTTATTGAGTTAATTTTATAAATATTTATTGAAACACTCCTAAAATATTGAAAAACTAAAAACATGTTTTATTTTTGGGTGCTTTTTTTTCTCATTATTTGTCTAAGTAACTTGAAATAAATTTGTCTAAGTAACTGAAATTCTTATTGTTACATTATTTGTCTAAATGATTAAAAGATTTTGGGACTTTTTAAAAAATGAATTTTTATATAACTATAAATCCTATTGAAAAGTGAGCAGAAAAGTTATCTTCAGTAGTATTTTTCTGTTTCTTTAATAGAAAAAGATTTTAAAAAGTTAAAAAATATTATTCTGGCTAATAGAAAAAAAAATTATGGTTTTCAGAAAAAATACATGTAAATAAGAATTTTATCATTGAGGAATGTTATTGGCTGGATATAGATATTTGTTTAAGAGTCAGTGTATTTTTTTTCAATTTGAGTATATGAGTTAAATTAAGAGAATATAATAATTTTTTTTTGCCAGGAGCTAATGGAAAAAAGCTAAGAAAAATGGATTCTGTTTTCAATTTATTATTTTAAATCCTACTTATTAATATAACCTATTTTAATTTAGCTGTAATGTTAATATTTTGCATATAAATATGTACGAAGATAATTTTCTATGTGTGTATCTATTTCAAATGTATATATCTCAATCAATTCGTTCAGCCTCACTTATGTAAATCTTAATAAATATTGACGAAATATAGAAAAAAAGTAAGAAATATAGAAAAATTATTTTAAAAAATGAGTTTACTTGAAATAAAAAAGTAATAAGTAAATAACTTTATTTGCCGAATATTGATTCATTCAAAATTATAAAAAAATAATGTTAGAAGTGCAAATTGTGCAGTATAGGATTTATCTTTATCACTAAAAAGTAATGCATTATTTTAAATATGCGAGTATAAAGATTTGTTTTAGTTAGAAATCTCAGAAATAATTGGTTTGTTATAATTTCTAAAAGTTGACGTGAAAGTTTTTGCTTTTATAACTCAATTATAATAATCACTACATAACAAGAATGTGAACACGATTCATCCTTCACAATGGTAGTCATACAGGACTTTAGAGTTATAAGAGTTAAAAATTCCAACAAATTCAATTCATTACCTACCATTGGTATTGCAATCCAAAGTTTCATTATTTTTGGTGCTCAAAATAATCCCCTTCAAAATTTATGCATGTTTGTAGTTTGACTTGATTTATTATTTTGTAGTAATTTTTTTTTTTGAGTAAGTTGTACATTTTTTATTGCTTTATTATTATTTAAACATTTTGAACTGCTGAGTGTTTTTTCATAGCATATACAATGAGATAAAACATTGTCAGAGATTGTATGTAATAACATAAGTGTATTTGCAAATCATTTGGAATTTTTGAAAATTTCTTTTGTTTTGATATATACTGAAATCATGCTTGCTAACTACTCTGAGTTTATATATTTTTGTAATTGCTTTTATTCCAAGTTTTTATAATAAGCTGCTCTTTTCTTGTTTCTGAAGGATTTGGAACTGCGAGAAGAAGAAGTACAGAGATTAAGAAAAATAAGGGATGAAGTTGGATCTGAAATTGAAGACTTGACAGCAAGTTTATTTGAGGTTGTAGAATAAAGTGGCTGCTTTTAATTTGTTGTATTTTTTTTAGAAATGTTATTGAAGTTTAATGTATTGTTTAACCTGAGTTCACATTTATTAGGGCTTGTATTAATCTTATGCAAGTCATTTTTTAAAAAGAATTGATTAAATGAATGAATTGATGTGAATAAAAATGTATTTCCAACTTGCAAAATGTAGTGTGGGCATATACTTCCTCAATTATATTCATTCTGTGCTATTAGGTTAGAAACTATGAAACGGGCGTTTTCTGTTTAGTTTTACTGTCATTCAACTCCCGTTTCATAGTTTCGAACCTAATACTAAAATTTAAAAAATGGTTTCCTGTTATTTATGAAATGGAATGAAACATCAGCATGAAGAAGTACGAATCTGGTCCTGCAAATACTTCAACCAAGTTTGTCTTTTCTAGTCAAAATCTATAACCTTTTCGGTCTAGTATGTAATTTGTGTGTGTGTGTGTAATATGCTGTGTGTTTGTGCAGTAAAATTTTGGCAGTTAAATGGCCGGAACAGACTTTTTGAATGAATATTTCAGTTTATTTTACCGCGGGATACATAATTTTTACACAAGAACAAAAGCGCGATGTATGCATTCGTATCAGAAGACTAGAGAGAAAGCGTTAGAATTTTTCCCTTTAGAAGTTTTTTTACGAGATTCCGGTAGGGATTTCTTCGACACGTATCAACTTAGGTAAGGGAATAGTGGGTATCTTTAAAAAAGATACCTAAGTGTTAAGGATGTTTTTCTCTTTGCCCACGTTGTGGGGAACAACAGAGTCTGCAATCTTTTAGAATGCATGTTAGAAATAATTAAATAAAAAAAAGTGGGATTTAGATTAAGAAATAACTGAACATTTTAGAATGAAGTCAACACGGTTTAAGATGATAATTAATTACAGGGTAGCCAGCCGATTATGGAAACCGAGAATTGTCAGTGAAATAAATATGTTATAAATCTGTTTTTTTTTTTTTTTTTTTTTTTTTTTTTTTTTTAAATCAGTAATTTTTATCGAACGTGATAATTCGCCGGTATTTTTTCAAAAGTAGAATGGAACATCGTTTGGAGCTAATGAAAATCAATATTTTACTGATAGTCTATAATAAATTATGAAAGAGAAAGTTTAACCATTATATGTAATTTATTGCATATATGCGTAAATATACAATATCTTCGCCGAAAGTTTTTGTTTACTTTTTTTGAGAACGATAACTCTTATTTAAAAAGATATCTATGGAGCTACTCCTTCCCCTTTTCTTCCTTCGAACGTCAAATCGATCATACCACGTGTTACGAGAACGAAGTATGAATTTTGGGTATTAATATTCAAAATTGGTTGTAAAATATTTATTCATTATTCTAATTCCAAAACAATAAGTATTTCATAATAATAATTTTCCCTCTTCTAAGAGATATTTTTGCTGCATTATGAAGTATCGGACATTATTACTATTATTTCCATTTTCTTGTTTTATTTATTTTTATTTTCCAGGAAGCGAATAACATGGTGAAAAATGCTCAGATCAAGCAGCGCAAGGCCGAAAAAATTGCTAAAGAAGCAAACATGAAGGTGAGTTATGAAATGGAATGTTTTCTTTTCTTTTTAAAAAAATATTTTACTGCGAAATTGTGCTTCAAAAAATAGTTTATTACAGTAGTTCTTTTTGTAACTTTCCAAATTGTATGAAAGTGTAGAGCGCAGAATTAATTATTTAATATAAAAAATATATATGCTATTGATATTATGATCTTTTGTATTTTTATGCTGTTCCTTTGAATAACATTACAGAATAATATGATATTTTTGAATTCCGTGGTATATTTCTCAGATCCAATTTAAAACTGATACTCAGCTAAAATTAATGATTTAATGCAGTTATTTATGCTTATATACAGTCTTAACAAAGGCATTCGGGAGATATTATCTAATGGATTTTCGTCAGGGCTGTACAGTTTCTAAGTGGGTGCAGATGTTACAACTCCGATTTACTCGGCGATCTTTATTTCTGTGAGATCATCTCTCCGTATATCTTATGTTAAGCTGGGCAAAGACCGAATTTCATTATCGTCCTAGCTAATTCAATTTTTCTTGATTTATTGATACTTATTCCAATGATAAATGAAAAAATAACCATTCTTAACATATTGGGTAATCGGAACTTTTCGAAGTAAAAGAGAGTTTTGGTTATCTTATTGAATTTTTATTTTATATAATAAAAAGGTCCATGCTTTTCCTTTCAGTGAAATAATTTAAAACTAATAATATTAAAACCTCTTCAATAGAGTTTTATAATATTAATAAGAGGTGCAACCACATTTATGGAAGGAATAGGGAAATATTGTCTTGACTGATTTCCTTTGTGACTCACATGCAAATCTGATCATCATCGGTCGTTCCATCAGTTAAAAAATTTAAATAATCGAATGATAGTATAGTTGAATCAATCTATGAGGAAAAAAATCTTTATCATTAATTAAATATAAAATAACCTAGTGAACCTAGTATATTATAAAATTGAAATGAATAGAAAATTTAAGATATAGAGTAGATCAAACATGTATATATATTTCAAAGTATGAAAGCAAATATATCGGAAAGAGTATGGATTAAAAAGTGAAAGGAAATATACCATCGTATACTCTCCTCTTGTGTAATTTAAAATAAATCCAAATGGTAAAGGTCTATCATTCCATCAACACCTACATAGCGGTTATAGCAGAAAATCCTATTTCTAAGAATTATATAACTGTTCCCAGAAACTATTCCCAAGTGATATTTCCGAGTGCAATTTAAAATAATGTCAGATAGAAATCTAGTTTTGTTATATCAGATACAGGTTGGAAGGAAACCAAGTACTCGATAAGTATATATTCTCATACTTACACCGAGATTCGACTCTGATGCAGATACGAATATGATTTCAAATTAGAACACTAACTACTAATAACACTTTTTTCTCGCCTCTTTAGAATTGGTATTGATGATTATGCGTCGGATTGTAGAAAACGCAACACATGTATCCGTGTGAACAGGCTATAATACAGTTAGTAATATCTGAGATTTTATTTTCATGGGTTAATCAAAAGTCATAGCAGAAAATCTTATGCCCACTAGCAAAAAGTGCTTAAGAAATTCTTATCATTTGTAGTATACTTTAGATGTTAATACAAGAGAGTCATAAACAAAAACTCTGCCGATATATGATTCTCTAGCGACTAGCCCGTTTAACTGATCGAGATGAGATTTCAGATATAGTTATTTTGGAGGTATAAGCTCAGGATACAGTCAACAACTAAATGGCATTCATGGTTACGGTTATAGGTACATAAAATCGAAATTTTGGAATGGCAACATATATACCGTTCCAACGCTGTTTTAGGGTTTTCGCCTGCGTTGAACATTTTGCGACTCGAAAAGTGGACGTTGCTATTCGAACATTCCGAATTTCTGTACCTAATATCGTAACCATGAGCGCTACTGTGTTGTCATTTATAGAATCTCGCGCTCATGCCTCTGAATAACTATATCTGAAGTGTCCTGTTGATTGATTGAATGGACCCGCCTCTAGGTGTCCATATATCGGCAAAATGTTGTAAATACAGGATAGTAATAAACATCTAAGGTATACTACAAATAAGAAAGAAAAAAATTTAAATCATTTGTCTTTGCATAAGAATTCCTGCTATAACTTTAAACTAATCTATGAAAATAATATCTTAGATATTGCTAACTAGATAATATCTAGTCTAGACAAACATATCACCTAGTCACATTATATCTGCATATTTTGTACAGGATAGAAAAATGTTCAAAAATCTCTCTAGGATTATACATATAAATACATAAATACATACTAATGGATGAGAGACCTGATTTCAAATGCAACAGTAAAAAATATTTATTCCAAAATTGGAAATGAAAGACCGTACGAAAATGGAGGTAAAATTAAAAGCAGTGAAAAACCATGCCAGAAACAATTAAAAATTGCCTCAGTGAGTTTCACAGTATAACATTGCTATTTCCATTTGCTGCATCTAAGACCATGCCGTATCTGAGTTGATCACTCTTTTTGTCAAGATTGAGTTTCTTTGTCTCAATGAGATTTCGGCATTGTGCTAGATCCTTATGCATGTTCATGTCGAGATTTTTTATTTGAATAGAAAATAAAGTTGACTGTTATTGTTGAGAAATCTAAAAATTTTCGGAGGCTGTTATGTTTTCTTTTATAGATTATATGAGATCAGATTTAGTTTCAGACACATACAAAGTTTCCAACTCCAATGCATTGCAGAAAATTTCATCTTTTTGTTGCTTCTTTTACATTTGTTTACATCTTGAATAAAGAATGTGCTAGGCATGAGTATTCTTAATTTTCTGCATTTTTTTTTATTCCATGAAACAATCCATAATCAAATCTTAACTAAATTTACTTGTTAATAGTCTGTCACTTTGCAGTAAGATGTAATATTTGCATTTCTTATTAAAGGAATTTTCGATCATTTCTGAAGTAGGGTTTTCCCCTTGACTGCCTTTAGTAGCAAGGCTAATATTATTAATGTCTATTTAAGCAATGAAAATATTCAAAAATAATTTATGATGTTGCATTGAATTAAGATTTGTTTCTTGGAATACGCTTGTAAAGTGTCTCTAAACTAAACATTGAAGAATCGGATTTCTTTTTTAAATTGATTTGTGTGATGAATTTAATTTCAGTGTTTGAAAAATAATATCAGTGTTTACAGAAAAAGTGCATGCATTTTTTAGAGAAAAGAATTATGCTCAAATATTTTGCTAACCATATTTGCTGTGAATATCAAATTTAAATAAATGAATTTTTAAATGATAATTTCTTCCATTAACTATGCAAATGCTAAAATAGGTATTTAAATAAAATAAAGTTTAATATTTTCCAGGGTGATACATTTTGAGTATATATTGAGGTTTTTTATGTTTCACATTTGAGCTAAATTTATTATTTTTAAAAATTATTCTCAAACTTTTCTTTTGCCATTATTTCGGGAAAATATTTTGTATGTTTGAAATTAATAGAAGATTACACAAAAAAAAATGAGTGAATTGTAAATATATTTAAAAATAAATATAATTATTCTTTAAGTAACAATCAGTTGTAGGAAGTTTTCAGTTTAGAGGCTAGAAAACAGTTCATACCAAATATTAAATTCCTATTACAATTGTTTAAAGTAAGTATTTCTATAGATTAAAATAGGAAGGGGTTTTTATAAAAATCTTAACAAGAGTTATGTATAAGAGAGAGGGGAATTAAACAAAAAAATCAAGAACAATGAATTCTTCTCAAGCAAGTATTCAAATCCTTAGCATGACATATTACTTTATCTTTTCTAAATGGTAATATGGTAAACCTTGCAAAAATAAGTATTAAAAATTTCACTAAATTCCATTCATAGACACACTTGTTACCTTTTCTGAAATGAGAAAGTAATGCAAATGTACCAATAATAAAAATTTCGAGTAAATACCTTTTTAGCATATAAACTGACAGTTGATTGTGTGGATCGACTCAATGGATCACGATTCATCGTTTGATATTGATAAATAAATTAAAAATGGATCTTGATTTTTTTATTGAGATATTGTTTTTTTTTTCTCCCGGTAAGTCGAAAATTGGCTTACCTTTAATTTCTACTACCCTCTTACATCTCTTGATTGCAAACGAGAGAGTTCTCAATGAAAAGCTACTACTTTCTTAGTTGCTTCTTGCATCTGATCAACAGTCGAAACCAGCAAGTGAAAGATACATTTTCTAACCTTGTCAAAACTTGTACTGACTCCAGATTTCATTCTCTTTTTATTTTTATTTTTCGAATTCATAAGAACTATTTCAAACTATTCAAAAGCACTGAAAGTTCAGCAATTTTATGAATGAACTTGTGATAGAAATATCCCCTAGAAATTCCCCTATTTAGTAACAGTGTCAGGTTTGGTGTAATTTTATAATTGCTTTAACTTTTGTTGTCATTGGATGACTACATTCATTACCTACTTATAGTGTGGCTCAAAATGTGATTTTTTTTCTTTACCAAATTCAAATTTACCCTCATTAATGCTGATTCCGTTTTCTAGAAAAGGCTTGAAAACTCTGTCAAAATGTACATGTTCGTTTTTATCTTTATTAAACGTAAAAATATTGTTTATGTAGGCGAAGCAAAAATCAAGAGTATATAAATTCTTATTTATAAATCTTTGGAAAGTTTGAATAGCCAAACATAATTCAAAGAAGAAGGGAGAACTCGAACAATCCAACTGGTGTAATGATTGCGTATCGCACATCGTCAGAATTAACTCTAGTAAAGGCATGAACAAGATCAATTGTTGAAAAAATATTTTTGCGTTTTAAATAATGGGAGAATTTATACAAGTGCGGTATTAGATATTTTCTTGTGTTTCTTTATTAAACCCCCTATAATCACCTATAGGTTGCTAATCTGAGGAATCTTTAGTGGCCATATGCAGCGGGCTTGCTTAACGGTCGGCAATGACTTTTCCAATGTTTCTTTAAATTCTTGTTTTGCTGCCTTTAACTGAGAAAGATGTAACCTATGTGCTCATGCCGTTGGTATGAAATGCAAAATATTATGATTAATTGCTTTGGGAAGACGGAATTTATATTCATTATTCGTTTATAATGATTTAAAAAATAGTCGTATTCCCTAAGTCTAATATTTTTTAAATATTTCACTACTGGCAAAATCCAGTTCGACCTGTGCACTTTGAATTTGTAAAAATTTCCAGAAGGCGTCGATTCTATATCAAGTTATAATCCAAACTTTTGTAAGAAATCACATCTCGTGTTAGTTTCGTAGTATTCCCGATAACAAAAGCCCACTGTAATTTTCTCAGCTGTCCTAAATCAAGAATAAATAACTTCGTACCAAAAGTTTTTACGTGTGAGCTGTTTGCTGCAAAAAATGGTGACATACATTTAATATTCAAATGAGACTTCGGATAGCACAATACAATGCTACTCGTATCGACTAAAGATTGAGTCCACGACTATAAACCAAGGTTTTAGAGAACTATTCTGTAGGTGAAACAAATTGAACGGAATACTGATGGAGGTGTCTACTTCTTACAGATTTAGATAAAGCAAGGTGCGAGATTTGCTATTTGTTTGAAACTCCAGTCTGAAAAAAAGGCTCAAATGAAGTTTTTTAAAAATATGGTGTAAATTTAGTTGGTATCGCAACTCTCCATCCTCATTTCCAGTTGATTCGGTATAAGGGTGATTAAACTGGCTCTTAGACGTTTCTATATTTAAAGAAGGCGGGAAGGGGGCTTTTCCTGATTTGAGGAGGATCTCACTCCAGGATTATTAAATTGAATGAACTTTCACATTCAAGGATTTATTGAATTCTTTAATAGTCAATAGTAGTAAATAATCAATAAAATACCACTTGTCTACATTGATTTTCAATATAATGAGAAATTTCACTTTTGGTCGATTACAGGGCATATTTTAATGAAAGTTTATTTATAATTTGTCTTAATGCCCGGTCGATGTTTTGTAATTATATATTAGAACCACAAAATCTAGGTGCTCATATTAGAAATCGTGGCCAATTTCTTTTTCTTTTTTTCCGAACTTTTATTGAACTGTTATTTAATTAGAAGTTAAACAAGATTTTATCAATACTTTCCCAAAGATTTACCTCATGAAAGCGATTTTAAAGCTATAGAAAATTATCTTTTCAATTGCATGAATGTTGTCGACTGTTTGATCCAATTCTTTTCCTTTGAAAATTTTACGTTTTTCATTACTAAGTGAAAGTTATGAAGTTATATTCTTTCACTACATAAAAAGTTGAGGGTGGAGACGATGGAATGGGAAAAACCCAATGTAGATAAGCGGGAGATGCTTGGCAGCAGTTGCGTCTTTGTGCATAGTTAAGCAAAATTTAAAAAAAATTATGATGAACAAAAAAAATTCAAAATTAATTTGATAAACAATACAGTTTTCAAAAATTTAAAAAATAAAATCAAATTTCTAGTGATATTAGCTTTCTCATTATGGTGCGTATTGTCTAATTACTTAGTAAAGCATTTGATTACTTGAACAGAACAAAAGGAACAAGCTTGCTTTCAAAGAAACTGAATTGGATTTCTAGGATATGGAAAGTAATAGATATTAGTTTAAAAACACATTTCATTTTTTCTAGGAATATGAAATTCTTTTATAAATATATATTCTAGTCTTTGATTTATATTTTGCGTATAATACTTATGTAATACAAATGCAAAGTGTGTGGAGTATTCCACATGTTTCTTGGAATGATACTTTGCTTACTTTTTAATTTAATGATAATTTTTTTAACTGCTTCTGCAATTTTGAAATATTTGAGAAGTAGTAGTAGTTAAATTCATTCATTCACTGGTTCTGTTAACATTATATTTTGTTTAACAACTATTCAACTAATTAGTTCACACTTTGAGTTTTGAATTGATTATAAACCTCAAACTGACATTTTTGAATTTTTCCTGATTCATTTTGTATAGTTCTGAATTTTGTTGATTTTTGTGTTCATTGTGTATTAGTTCCTTTCTTTTTAAATGTATTGGTGTTCTGAAAACATGTATTTATCTGCTTTAAAAATATTTTGTGTCTTAGATATTAGTTTAAAAATTTATATTATATTCTTCAAAAATAGATCATTGTGTAGTTTAAAAACTTCAGTTTCAGACTGTTTATTAGAATTACTAATTTTACTTCTGTATAATAATCATAAATACATTAATAACCATTTTGAAAAGGTGCTAAAATGCTTTTTTTGTTCATAAGTGCAAAATCTATTTTGCTTATAAACTCATATTTTTACAGATGTGTCAGCAGTATCTTCTGGCATTAAATTATTTTTGTAGTTATATGTAATATTTATACTTGTGTGTGGTAACAATATTTTTGCAGTAGTTCTTGTAAATTACTACTTCATTTTTATTTTGTGGATTATAGCTAGGAATTCTGCAGGAAGAAGTTCAAGCTTTGAAAAATATTGTTCAATCAACAGCAACAGCTAGTGAATGCTCTGAAATACAAGAAAAGAAGTTTTCTGTATTTCAGAGAGAAATGTATGAGGTATGCATTTTCATTTATTGCTTAATTTACTTTGCAAGCTTATTTACTGTCCTTGTAAGACTTGCATACTTTTTTACTGGAATTTCTCGGGAATTAACTTAAACTATAGATTTTGACTGCATTTCAGGTTGAATAAAAGATTTCCTGTAATATATAAGATTGTTTATGTAGAAAAAATAATTATGAAATATTTCCTTTCATTAATATATATATTAGCATAATGTATATATTATAATTATAGCATTAAAATTTATGAGTTTCATAATTGGTTTTTGAACAATTGAAGCATAATGAACAATTTTCAGAAGTTTTAGTTTGAAATGGTATAAAATGTCATTTCAATAATTTGCTTTTCTGAAAAAAAAGGGCTTTAAAAAGCTTTTTTTTGTGCAAGACAATTTATTGTTTTTGTGATTAGTTCTAACCTTTGTGAACTTCCTAATAAATTACAAGTATTGAAAAGGATTCACATGTATATTAAGCAAATAAATGCAACTTCAATTCCTTGAAAAAGTATTTTTTACTTGCATTAGTTTCTTAAGTGATATAAAAGTATTTAGGGGAAATACTGGAGTTACTTCTAGAGTGAATATTAACTCATGACTTAAGTCTAACATGTCCAGTCATATTCTTCAGCTCAAATATATACAGGAATTTCTCTGAATTTGATTTTAAAGTATTTGGTGCAGTGGATGACCATTACACAAGACTGGAATGTGAAGATATCTTTTGATCATTAAAATGAAAACTCTTTTTTTGCTTCAAAACAGTGTTTAACAAAATAGAGACAACACGAATCTTTTGGAAACATTTGAACTTGGTAGTTCATTTCCTGTTCTAGCTAAAATTAAATGGTCAGTAATATAAAAATCATTCGTTCCTTTCCTGCGTACTTGACTTTTGTCCTGCCATTGATTTATTTGTTACAGTGTAATTTGTTTCCCTTTTTACTGACTGTTGGTATATCATTAAGATTTGGTTACTTATTATCTTCTCTGCTGTGCATGCAGTCTCTGTGTATGGAACATGATCAGACGCTAAGTGGCTGGTGGTTTTGAAGAATATCTTTGTTCCGAATGAATCATGGTGTTTGTGATGTATAATTCTGCCAGTTATTAAATTTTCCAAAATTTCTAAATTTTTCATCTGAATTTTAGCCACATCTCCCAATCTTGGAGAATACATAATTTGTTGTACTGGTGATTTATAAGAAAACATGCAATCCAACAAGTATTTTGGTCTATAATTTCACAAGGGAATATAATTTAGCTTGTCTTTTCTGAATTTTTGTCTAATATTACCTGTATGATTCTTGTAAATAAATTTTAATCTCGAATCATTCTTATGTTTTATTTTTTTACTCTAGCTGGTAGTCTTTGTGGTGAATTTAGTGAAAGGAAGTGAGGGTAAAGATACAGTTTTTTAAAGGAAAAATGGTTGCTTTACATTTCTTCACAGTGGATCCAACCCCTCCCGATGGCTTATCTATTTTTATAACTATGCCATGTCAGACATTGCACATTTTCTGCTTCTTCTCATGAAAAGTGTTAAATTGTTTTTTGAAAATGTTGTAGCATGTTAGAAGCTTAAAACAAGCTTGAAAGAATTTTAAATTATAGATGTTTCATAATTATAATTTCATTGTAAGTATTTCAGCCTTATCATTCCAAAATAACAGACTAAGCTATTTATCAGCTTAAGATTAAATTAACCTTAATTCTACCCATTAAAAATTGAGATCATAAAACAATTTTTCAAAATACAAAGGAGTTTTTGTCTTATAAAAGCTTATTTTTCTTATTAAGAGTTTTTTTAAGCCTAGTTATAAGTATAAAAAATTATTATAAAGAATTGTCTTCCATCAAAATCATTTGACTAATTTTTCATCAGCATTTTTTTGTGAGCAGGAATGGGAGCACTTTATTGTACCGTAATTTTTCAAGGATTGTGTTTATTCCTGTAGACAGCCAACATAAAAAACTATTGTTGTTGACTTGTGGCAGATATGTTCAGACATGAACAGAGAATCTATGGTTCATGTTTTTGTTCCAACAAAATTAAAAACCAGATTCACATAAACATTTGATTTTTAGCTGTGTGATATTAATCTTGGGAGAAATGTTGATGTGTCAGAATGAAATCTGTAATATTTCATTATGTAAGTCAACAACAGAACCTCAATATAATAGATTAAAATTAATATAATAATAGATTAAAATAAAAATTAGTATTAATTCAATATAATAGATTAAAATTAAAATTAGTATTAATTCTAATTCAAGGTTATTTGGTGGAATATTTTATTTTAATTGCCTTTCCATCCCTCCTTCTGCAGTTTAAAGTTTCATTTCTGCATAAAGTTTAGTTTTTCTGATGTGAATATTGGTGTGAGAAATTTATATGCCTACAATTAAAACTGATGTAGATTAGTTTTCAAAGTTATGTGTCTGTTTTTTAAATGTAAAACAAACAAACAAATAAATAAAACTAGTATTTTTTTTAAATAGGTTGATCCTATTTTTAATGATGAGTTCGTGAAGTGGAGACAGAATCCTAATTTAGACAAAGAATCGCCCTTTATGAAACGCATCTATGAAGAAGATATTAAAGCATGCTTATGCTTCAGAAATTGTGAAGTATGTTTTATATTTTTATTATTAATGAAATTTAATTCATATTCCCTCCAATAAACTGATGATCTCCATTGTCATTGATTTGTAGGAAAGAACTCTGAAAAGGTTGAATATGAAGTATATTGATGATGTATGAACTTTCATGCTTAATTTTAAGAGAATTTAGGAGGAAAAATATTGAATCATTTATTATCACAAATTATTAATTTTAATATTTAATTAAAACTAATTCTAGCACTTTTATGATAAATATTGATGTTGATTTATGCAAATATTACTATTTTTTGGAGAACCAATTTCATAATTGCTAATGCAGATTCAATATTCGTTACCATTCCGATTTTTGAATTCCCGTTGGATACCCTAATTTTCTTTAAGCACTTCATTTGAACTTCAATATTTTATAAATTTTAATGCTTTAGAATGTACATTTTAAATGACATTGTAATATTAAATATCCATGGTTAAATGATGGAACTAAATTGTTCAAATCTGTATTAGTTTTAGAAAATCAAGATTAATGTGTTTAAAATGCAATCGCTAAATTCTAAAAAAATATTTGCTGTTCTTTAACTGTTGAAGGTGAAAAACAAATTCTTATATGATTTTTAAGAGTTGTGGTTCATTAAAGATAGAAATGATTTCATACACAATACATTAAAAAGCCCAAAAAAGTATTTATTTAAAAAAAAAATTAAAATTAACATTTAAACATTAAGAATTATTATTTTATTCCTCTGCAAATTTATTCAAAGAAAAGTTTTCTACAAAGATATTTTTTTTTAATTAAAGACGTTTTTTTAAAATTAAAGGGTTATTTTTAGTTGAATAGAAATGTGGAAACTTTAAAACAGTGAAATTATAAAAAGTATTAATACTTTTATTATTATGCTTAGAAACTGATAATTATGTAAAACAGTGAGACTGACAGCAGAAATAAGACAGGAAAAAATAGAATTAAAAGTTTTTCGTTTATGATCATGAGCTAGAGGCAGACAAACCTTTGAGACATAAGATTTAAATATCCTTCTTAGTTATTTTTTTAAATTTGAAATATATTTTTACAAATCATGAAGTTTTTTATATTATAAAAATAATACTATTAATTATGCCTTTTGAATTTGAGCTCATTTGTTATAATCTCTTTGAATTATGAACTAAAATTCAAAAGTTTATGTACTTTTGGTTTGTTACAACGATAGTTTGTAATAAAAAGTTGATATCGGTAATTTGAAACTTCTCTCTACATTCAAGGGTTTACTTATTATCCAAATATAACACATGAGAGAGAGAGAGATGGACAAAGATAATAATAACAATATATGTAAACTTTTAAAACTCACAACACGAATTCTAAAAACAATTTCTGAATACTATTAAATCCTAATTATCATGGAGTCAAGTTAGACACGGGAAACGTGGATGAGTTGTAAAATTGTCAATATATATATATATATATATAAATCAGAGTATGCATGTTTTTGATCGTTTTTCTTTTACAGTAGGAAACGTATGGTGCATTAATTACTTAATAGATAGTAGATTTCTGTACCAACAAATTTATTAAATTTTATTGTTTTACAAAAAAAAATTATTTTTTTTTGTATATGTTGAGACACTTTTTTAACTAAAGTTTTTAACAGCATTTAGGGATTAAGAAACACAAATAACGGAGAGTTTGCTGTATTGAAAAAACATTGAGTTTTTTTTTGTTGTTATTTTTTCAAAAAGTTTTTTTTTTCTTTTTTTGCTGTGAATTAGGCTGGACTTTGCTATTTCTAGCCTATTTATTTCTCTACTAAGACATATAAATTTTGGAACTTCAGGAATATTTACTTTGCAAAGTACAGCAATTGTATCATATATCAATCTTGTCTTTTTTTACCTTTGATTAACCAAATTTCTAGTTAAATCAATTTTTGTTAACTCATTTGAAAAATTGATAAATATTGTTGATCTTGTCTTATTAAAAACTTATCTCACTATTTTATTAAAACAAATTGGTGAACTTCATATGATTATTATTGATATCTGATGCCTCATCAGTGTTTATGAATACCAATCATTTCATGAAATTGTTTTTTATGACAGTTATGCTTTCCTGTTACCATTTGTACTTTAATTTACATTTGTTTTTTCTTGCAATTTCTCTTGAATTTTGTATTCATGTAATGAAATTGTATGTGCCTTTGTTGTATCATCATTACTCATGACTTCTTTTTCAGTTGTACTGAAATTATCTGCTGGTCATGGATAGATTGTTGAATTAATTTGCTTTAAGGACAATTTAAATTTTTTTAGGGCAAACACATTTAAACTAATGTATCAGTCTTCATATCCATTTTTCTACAGTTTAAATAACAAAAACCTTACTAGTGTCAGTAGGATTTTTTTAAAACTCTTATTACAAATTTAAACTTTGACTCAGTCCTTACTTCTGTCGGTATTCCTTATCTACTGGGCATAATGTCATTGAAATAGCATTTGTTGTCTACCTGTATTAAGGTAATGATGGTGTTCCAGTTAGATCTTTGCAATATGAAAAAAAGGGATGAGATGAGTAAAATTTGGGGGAGGGGGGAGGTTGAAGAGGAAGAAGGCAAAGAGAATTGCAAAACAAGGATTCAAGGGAAGAGATGCCAGATTGTAGCATAAATCAATATTTTTTTCCAATCATTTAATATTCTTTTATTTTCGGTGTCAAGTATATTTTGGTGCATAGAATTCATGTGATGCTTAGTAAAAATAAGAATCATTATATGTTCCCTTCCCTCTAAATTCTTCATCTTTAAATCCTGAATATGCTTGAGTTTCTTTGTTTAAATGAAAGAGTTAGTTAATTACTTTGCATTTATTTGGGTTTAAAAAATACTTTTTGTAGAAAGCTAAAATGGATACGTTTGCATGTAAAATAAATACATGATGATCCATTGGCCACAAACATTTTATTATGAATTGATGAATTTTTTAAAGTACGGATTCGATTATATTATTAATATGAATATTTTATCTAATATTCCATTGATGATTTTAAACTTAGTTTTAAAGTTCAAAACTTTTCAAAAAATGTAATGAATTTTAATCTTATTTCTTGGAAATCAATTTGTAACTAAAAAGCATTGCAGCCATTACCTTAGTGTCAATCTCCTCTATAACCTGTGCTTTTTAATTATTTTTGAATGTGTATGCTTTTTTAAAAGAATATTGACCGATTCAAATAAAATTTTATTTTTTCAGCTATCTGATAGTATATTATCCGCCATTGAAGAAGATAAGATTATTATTGAAAAAATACCTGTGTCCAAAAGTGAGCCTTTACCAAAGTGAGTTGATTCTGCATATTTGTAAAAATGTCTTAAATTTGTAGGTATTTTATTAAAAAAAATCTTATATATAATCTAAAAATAACTTGCCAAAAATCAACTGCACTTTTCATTCTTGCATATCAATTAACCATCACTTTTTTATTTTCAGGTTTATGAAATTAAAGAAAAATGTATTCTTTAGAATTAAAAAACAATTATTATGGCTAAAGTTTCATCATGTTGGTTTAGTCTATACAAAACAATGAAGATCTCTTTGATATTTTAGAGATAGTTGCGTTTGATGAATCCACGTTAGATGAATGAGAAATTTAGTTTACATCATAAGAAATTATTTTACTTGGTCATCATTTAAATAAAAAAATAAATTTCCTTTAATTTAAAGATAAAACTTTTAACTTTCCACTCACACTTCTTAGGCCTCCAAGGAGTGTGTGTGATAGGAAAAAATTTCCTTGTATTAGAATCGGTGCGGAGACATTCTCTCTTGTGCCTTCAATGTCGTAAAAGGCAGACCCTAAACGATTGCATTTTGCTTATAAAACTATAATTATGACTTTTAAAGTTGCAGTTGGGTTTACTATTATTACATAATATTTAAACTTGTATCTGTCATACTTTTCCTATAAAAACATGCTTTATAAGAAAAGATAGCAATAAAATTAGGTTGTTTCTGTGATATATATTGTTGAATAGATTATATACACATTTGAAATAGTATACTAAGTTTTGTTTCATAAGTCTCCTAATACGGAGTGCTACAAAATGCGCAAGTCCGTCACTAAGTCCCCTCTATTTCCAGAAATCGTCTTTTATTTTAGTTTTCTTTTCTTCAATTCAAAAATTGGGCATCTAAAAAATATTCATTATATCTTTGAATCTTCTGCTTTCATTCATTTACATATCTGACTTGTGGAGGGGGAGAAAGGCAAGAAGGAAAGGACTTGTATGTCATCTCTGGAAATATGCATTTGGGAATTTTCCCATGCTGCTTTTGTTTGAAAGAGTGTAATCTCATTTTCCCTCGTTCCAAGATTTATATAATCAAAAAAAGCTATCATTTACTGATAAAATTCTTTAGTGTAATTTTCATTGGTTATGAGTTGAAACGAAACCTGAATTTTTGATTCTATGAATGAAATTATTGCATACACTTTTTTTGTATTATAATGACATTTGCCGTATTTAAATGTCATTTTATCTTAATTATCAGTCACACTATTCTTTTTAAATCTTTATTCCTGTAATTTTAATTGATATAGTAATTAACTTACTATTTCATCTTTTACAGAGTTTGCGATCTGACGAATGCTCCTAGATTGTGTCCATATAAAATGTATTTAGATGGTACGAACAGTTACAACATATCAGCTTTGAGTAGAAACAGAGTAGGTAAATTTTTAAAAAAATATTGTTAAAAGGTCAATTTTCTATGAATTTTTGCTTATAGCGGACCTTGAGTTGTAATATTATATGATTATTTTGGAATTTGTGATGACTATCTCCGTACTTGCATTGAAAATTTTTTTTAAAGACCTTTTGTCATATATCTTCAGACAAATAGGAGAGGGAATTTTAAGATAGAATTGGAAAAGATTTATAGTTTTAAAAGTCTATCATTTATTAATTGTCTGTATTTCAACCCTTATTTTAACTCAATTTTATTTTATATTATAATTAAACTTTATTTATCAGATATATTTCACATAATAGTTGGACAATCTTTCATAATATTGGAATTTTATTTTAGAAACTCAGCAAATTTGCATTGTCAGATATTTTTAGGTAATCCTTATTATACTTTATTATTATTTTTAACCATGGTATATAGATATTATTACATTTATTTTTGTAAAAATTGCATTTTGTTCATTTCGTGATTAGTAGATAGCGAGTCATCTGACTCATGACATTTGAGGTTTGTTTTGCGAGTATTGTTTGAAATACTTGATGAAAATTGTTATAATGTCATATTAGGTATATATATATGGCATCTGACAGGAAAATGGTGACAAAAAAGGGAAAGTAATGCTTGAAGTAAAAATGGAAGCTTTAATTAGTACTATATTAACAGCAAATGAGTTTAAAACAATATGGTTTGCTAATTTTTAGATACATCATTTATGAGAATATTTATGTCTATCCTTCGACATTTTGAGTAACGGAATCTCTTAGTCTCTTGGCTAGCAATCGTCTGAATATTTAAGCAATACGCTTTTAACCCCACAATTTTTTTTCTTTTTAAATAGTAACTGAGCATTTAGCGATATCAGATGAAAAAAAATACAAAGGAAGACCGAGTTAGAATCTGTCAATTAGAAAAGAAAAGCTAATTATGAAATTGGCGGGAAAGTACAAAAAATTGTTTCAATATTTAGATATTGGACATATAAGCTAATAATTGTCTCGTTGTAGGTCTTAAAGTTTTGTATCAGAAGTAGGCCAATTGGAAAATGCATGTTCTCATTATGGAAATATTAAGCTTCTAACATTGAATTAATGGGCAGTGGAGTTTTAAGGTTTCCTTACTGGAACTAACGAACATCACATACAGTGTTGGGCAACATCGGGGTTGGAGTGCGAAAGCAAGCTTGGGGCAAAGCCCAAAAAATCTTAAAATGATTTCAGTTTATCCTCTTTAAAATCTAATTTTCTAACCACTTACATTCAAACTTAATTTCTGAGTTTTGTGTGGTTCTCCCATACTTTTTAATCCATACAGTCTTAAAATAAGTGCTAACTCAGAGTAAATCGGGGTTAATTTACTTATGTGGCAGCACAAGTTCTAAATATGTGGCTTTTAATCTCCCCCCCCTCCCCCCCTTTCTACCTTAATTTTCGGAGCGTGCTGCTTCATGATCTTGGATTTAAGAAAGAAATCTTAACCTCTACTGAAAAGTAAAAATGTTTCTTAATAAATGTGAAAGCCAATGATATATGCCATTCAAAGAATTCATTGCTTACTTTACAAACCAAAAAAGCATTAAAATAATTAAAACCCATTTCCTGAGTCAACAAAAATTAAAACGAAACTAATTAGATCGAAATAAAAATTTAATTCGGAATTAAACGCCTAAAGTTCACAAAAATGAAAAGTAAATGAAATAGAACCTATTAAGGAAACAAATCTAAATTAATAGAATTATGTAGACGAAACAAAAACGAAACTAAAATTGGAATCGAATTAAAAAATTATTTCGGATTCAAACAAGTTTAAAATTTTAAAAAATCAATCATTGTATTGAGTGCAAATGCAGCTACAACTAAACTACAAATGAATCTAAATTAACAAATTAAGCCAAGTAAAAAGGAACACAACCGAATCAAAACTACAATCAATAGAAAAAAAAATCCAGCCTGAAGACTTCTTTGAGGGGCACCCCCAGGCAAGGATTCAAAATGAGGGATTTTTTCTGTGAGAGGTCTCAGACTATGTCCAAAAGTATTGACCCCTCCTGACCCGAAAATTAAGGTAAAAGGGACATATCAATTTAAATAGCAGAAATCATAAAAACAAAGCAACATTTAAAAACATCAAATAAAACAAAAATAATCAACCAAAATTAAAACAAACCAACTGATTAAAAATTAAGAAAACAAAAAGAGAAAGAACATACCAGCAACAGGAGAAGAAATCTATCATATCAACTGTTGTTCCAATTATAATACAGTGTAAATAAAGATAAATGTAGGTTATCAGCGCCATCTATTTTACTAATATTTCATCATTTCTTTTTTTATTAAAATATTGATATTGCAGTAGTTTTGGGAAAAAATATTATTGTTTAAGTTTTTAATAAAACTATTTGTTGCTTTTATAAATGAAATTTTGTCATTACAAATTGTTTTAATTTTATTAAATTGTGAGAAAATTAAATTTTTGAAAATTTTAGAGTTAAGATTAGAGTGATAGTTACAGAGTTTAATTATTTTGAAATTGAATTCGTCTCTTTTATCATAAATACGAACTATTGTTTTATCATTAGCAATTTCGATCCTTGAATTCAGATAAGTAGCTTCAAGATGATTATTTGTTTCTGTTACAAGTAATTCTTTAGGATAGCAGTTAGTAACAATATTGGTATCCTCTAAGTTAATCAAAATTAAATCATCAATAAATCTCCATACATTTATTAAATAAAAAAATAATTAATAATTATTAATTATTTTTTTTCTGGTAATAATGTAGGAAAATGTTGGCTAAAGCACTTGAAAACTGTACTCATTGGAACCCATTTCCAACCCTGAAGAAGTCTTCAGGCCGGACTCTTTTTCTATTGGTTGTAGTTTTGATTCGGTTGTGTTCCTTTTTGCTTGGCTTATTTCGTTTCTCTTTCTCTCTCTCTCTTTATATATATATATATATATATATATATATATATATATATATATATATAATTTAGCAGATAAGAGGAAACGAAACTAATTACGGAAACGGAACCAAAAACTATTTCGGATTTGAACGAGATCAAAATTTAAAAACTATCATTGTATTTAGCGAGCGGAAATGCAGCTACTTCTAAAATACAGATGAATAAAATAAATTAGCAATATAAGAGAAAACGAAACTAAGTATGGAAACGGAACTAAAAATAAGAAATCGAAACTAAAAATTATTTCATATTCGAACAGGATTAAAATTTAAAAAAAAACTATACAAAATACCACTGTATTTAGAGAGCGCTAATGCTGCTACTACCAAAATACAGAGGAGTAAGTAAATTAGAAATATATGCGAAGTAAAAAGCAATTCAATAGATTCATAATTACAACAAATAGAAACAGAATAAGGCCTGACGACTATCAAAATATGTTATATAAATGAGGGGAAATTAAATTCTTCCCCTTTTTACATCTGCTTGCCATCAAGTTGACTACTTCTCTTGAATAATTCATTTGTGATAACTTCGCTTTAATACGCAATCCTTTACTGGTATCTTAAAACCATTTATTGAAGGTTTATAGATTCATGTGACAATATCAATGATAGCTAGATTATTTCTGAATGTGTTTATTTGATTTTTAATTGAATTTGTATCATTAAATGCTTTATTATTTCTTAGTAGTTGATTTATAATCGTATTTTTGTAAAGTTGTAGGATATGTTACAGTCCCAAAAAACATCTAGTAACGTTAAATTCGTTCCTTTTGTGATAAAACTAGTTTTTAAATTTTGTTTCTTAGTAATTAAATCCAGAAATATTATTGGGTCTTATGAGTTACTTATTTTAATTAGTTCTAATTTGGCTTCGTGAATAATATTATCTAGGGAATTGAAATCTTGGAGGTTGAATATGATGAAAAAGAAAAAGTAAACGAGTAAATTTATTGGTATACGCAGGGTGTTTCTTTTTAAACTTTCGATACTGAGATATCTTTGTAGCTTGAACTATGAGCCTACAAGCCCCTAAATTTTGTATGAGGATTATTGACGACGTGGGAAATCCAGGCAATGGAATTCAGGAAAAAAAAATTAGTTCCAAAAGTTTCCGATGGGGGAAAATGTGGTGCTTTACACTTTATAAGACAGCTAAAATTTTACTTAAAACACGGGGAAAAATTGCAAAATAACGATTACGTAGTCGACAACAGCGACAGCATTTTGAGATTTAAAAAAAAAGAAAAAAAAAAAAAAAAGCGGGGCATTGAAAACATTCCAAGTATCAGTTGATTTGTAAAACTCGTTTGACTTTAGCACAGCGTGCATTACTTGTGAAGCTCTTTTATCTTAATCCGATGCAGTAGCCACTCATCGTGAATTTAGAAGTCAAAACCAATTGAGTAGAAGACCACTGTCAATTAATACAATAAAAGCAATGGAAAAAAAACAGGTTCTCTCTCAACTCGGCCTGGTAGAGAACGGAAACCAGTATCAGAGGATACGATCACAGATGCTACGACTGCAAACGTTGAAAGAAATCAGACGAGCACCGTGGTTACCCGATCACTGGATGTTAGAGCTACAACAGTATGGAAAGTTTTAAGAAAAAGTCTTCAATTTTATCCATATAAAATTAGCCTTGTGCATGAATTAAGACCTACAGATTGATCTCCGAATAACTTTATCTTTGACATTTCTTGCCTGGATGGAGGTCAACTAGGCTTATCCTTAGACAATTATCTGGAGTGATGAGGTTCATTTTTATTTGATTGGTACTGTTAACACCTCTGAATTCTACAATTTGTTCATCTGAAAAATCAAATGCATTTCAAGAAATCCCACTCCATTCTCAAAAAGTAACTGTTTGGTGGGGTTTTACAGCGCATTTAATCATCGCACCATACTTTTTCTGAGACTATTACACAAGCAGGACCACAGACTTGTTACGTAAACGCTCAAAGATATCATGATTTGTGAATAGTGTTTTTATCCCACTACTGAGTAGTTTTGTTATCCACAAAGGCAATGCTTGGATAAAATTGTTTTTATGTAGGTTGGAGCACCATCACTTTATAAAGGAAAGAGTCAGTAGTCGCTGTCTTCGTGTTGCATGGCCTCCTCTCTCTCCGTATATAATACTGTTTACGCACACTTGCAGCGCCAACTCCCCTGGGGTGGAGAAAGAAGAAACCCCTCAGTTCAGACTCTGTTCTCGTGTGAGCTGCACCCAGAGATAGCTCTCATTTCTCTTGCATTTGAAAGTGAAATCACACAAAAAAAGTTGATCTTTTACTATTGTAATTGAATAAGTAAGCGAAGAAATTTTTGTTTTAAGCTCTTGACATCTTTATAATAGAGCAGATCCATTTCCAAAACTTCGGGATGCATTGTTCATATCTCCTAATTTGTTTTACTCCTTTTTGACATCCATATGAAACATGAATATGATTACTGCTTGAAACCTTCTAAAGCAGAAAATGATTTCCAGATATATAAAAAAGTTCACAATTTATAAATCTGCCAATTTTTTTAATATCTCAGTTCCTCTTCGAATCTCCGGAAGAAAGCATCTGCTTCGAAAGAAATCACCCCCTTTCACTTTCTCTTACCTGCAGAAAAAATTCCTTCCTCCCGTCATTTTTATCTCAAAATTTATTTCCTTTTTTTTCTAATCATGTTTGGATTTTTAGTCGTTTACGTTTGAGTCTTTACCCACTTTCGAATCGATCAAAAGCAAATCTAATGCATTCATTTTAATGAATAGAATACATTTCACGCCTTCTTTTTAATTTTTTGCTTTTTGAACTTGAGTTTAGATTCTAATATAAGGGTTTCAGAAAGTTTATATATATTGCTGAAAGAAAAGAGGGGTTATTTCTAATAAGAGCGTCTTTTTGAAGTTTAAAAGAAACCATTTTAAACTGAACTTGTTTTAATTTCTGCACTTTTTCTACAGAATTCAAATAATTTTATTCCTAGAGAAATTAACATTTCTTTCCATGAAATTCCAATTTTTACTTCGAAATCATTTTAAACTCAACATTAATTTTATACAAAAAATGGAATTTGTAGAATTATTTACTTTTAAAATATTGCGATAAAAAATATTATTCAAATGAGCATTATTTATATTTTGATCATAAAATTGAAGCATTTTTCCTTATAGATTAAGTATGTTTCAGTAAGAAAAAACATTTTAAGACAAAATGGGCTGTTTACGCGCACTTGCAGAGCCAACTCCCCCTGGAGTGGAGTAAAAAGAAACCCCTCAGTTCTCGTGTGAGTTGGACCCAGAGATAGTTGCTCCTCTACTAAGCAGGAGACGAAATACTCTGATTTATTTTATTGTTTAAGTCTCCTCCTATTAAGCGAGGTTGTGCTGCAAATTTGTAATATTTAAGGCTTGTTAAATTTATTAGCATATTGTTGAGTTTCACAATAAACTGTTTAAAAAACTACAGTCCACTACTTTTTATTAAGCTACAGACAGTTTTTGGACCGTCGTAGCCAATGGATTATTAAATAATAATGAATATGATCAACTAGAACTTAGTATCTATTCCAAAGATTTGAAAAAGAAAAACTATGGCAACGACAGTGGATATTGCTGAAAAAATTAATCGCGATAAAGGCCAACGTTACGAAACTGGAAGCATTTCTTGAAAATGGTGATAAATATTCCACATGTGAACTGGAAATTAAACTAAAGAAAGTTGGAATGCGACAGAAAAAGTTAGATGAGCTTCTGCAAGAATTCTTTTTAATTCCTGATTTGAATCCACATTAAGAAATGGCAAATGATTTTGAACAAGTGGAAAGCCGCCTTGAAGAATTAGAGGTGAGAATCACTTCTATTCTTGATTCTTTAAAATCTCCAGCTGATTTAAAAGAACTATTTGTTGAAAATATCAAAATTTGCCAGAAATTCCGCACCCAACGTTTTCTGGAGCATTTAGTGAATGGGCTACTTTTAAAACCCAATTCAGTACGTTGGTATCAAATAATATAAATTTAAACGACAACCTGAAACTGTATTACTTAAGAGCATCTCTTAAAGGAGAAACTAAACTGTTAGAATTATCGGAGGATACGTTTGATTCTCTATTTGAAGCCTTAAAGGAACGATTTGAAAATGAAAGATTATTAATTGATGATCATATTCTTTCCATAATAAATCATACGAAGATACAACAAGAGTTAGCTAACGAGCTTCGTCGTTTAATAGATTGCATTAAAAAGAACATTCGAGGTTTTAAAGTTCTCAATTACGAGCACAATAATTTATCTGAAATTTTGTTAATTAATATTAATCTTCAAAAACTGGACAATGAATCAAGAAAGCAATTTGAATGTACACTAAAAACCTCTGAAGTTCCACAATTTGATTTCCTGATCTCCTTTCCTAAACGAAGAAGTTCTGTTTTGGAAAGTATTTCGCGGTTACCAGCTGCAGTGAAAGCAACTTTTCCAATAAAAAATGCAGAAAGAAACAAAAATGTAACTAATTCCTACAAACAAAAATTTCAAGTTGTAAAATCAAATCATAAAAGTAGTTATAAGCCCTGTATTTGTTGTAAAGACATGCATTCCTTATACAAATGCATAACCTTTCAAAACATGAGTGTGGAAAAAAGAAACGAATTTGTTTCTATTCATGGAATCTGCAAACTTTGCCTTCGCATTCATACCGGTTTATGCTCTTCGAAATTCAAGTGTCTTGTTAAAGATTGCCAGATGACCCACAACTCCCTACTACATGAGGGGAGAGAGCCATTAAATCAACCCAAGGGAGGAGTGACCAATGACAGACCCTTTCCCCCCAACAACTCAGATGTCATTGAACCTTCTTCTTTGGTAGTCCGAAGAAGGGAGATGCATTCAATCTTCGCTATTGTTCGATCGGAATAGATCAGCACTAATCTATTTTAAGAATGAGTTGGGAGAAAGGATAAAACTCCGATGCCTGATTGATTCGGGGAGCCAAGTTTATGCCATTACTACCGAATGTGCTCAATTATTAGAATAAATAAATAAATAAATATCCTATTTTCTGGATTCAACGGTACCAATATTGCCATTAAAAGAAAGATGGAAATAGAAATCTCAAACTTTAAAAATGATTTCAACAGATATATTTCCTTTTATGTAGTTCTTTCCATTACAAACTTAACTCCATCCAGAAGAATAAATGGTGATATTTCCAAATTTCCTAAGCAAATAAATATAGCAGATCCTGGTTTTATGAGACCTCATAAAATCGACTCTTTAATTGGAGCAGATTTGTTCTTTAATATGCTGAAGCCAAACAAATTCTATATGGAGAATTCTAATGTAATTTTGCAGGACACAATGTTTGGTTACATTGCGGGTGGTAGATTCGAAATCTCTAAAAATGATAGAGAATTTTGTGGACTTGCAATAGATTCTCAAGATATTAATAAAATTCTTCAAAACGTTTGGGATATTGAATCGATAGGAGAGGAGGCTCGTATCTTAAACAGTGAAGAGGAATTGTGTGAGAAACGCTTCATTGAAAATTATTCAGGCAGATTTATAGTAAAAAATCCCTTAAAAAATGATAAACAATTGGGAGAATCTCGGACTCTTGCTGAACGACGTTTAGATAATTTATGGAGACGTATTAGTAAAGATGAAAATTTGAGTTTTCTTTACTGTGAATTCATGCGTGAATACCAAGATTTAGGCCATATGACAGAAGTAAAAAAAAATTAATGAACCTGATCTCGCTGTCTACTTGTCTCATCATGGAGTTTATAACCCTTTGAAATCGCCCACAAAACTTCGTGTGGTCTTCAACGGCTCTGCTCCGACATCCAATGGAATGTCCTTAAATCAAATTCAGTTGAATGGCGGTGCAATTAAACAAGATATGTTTTCCATAATGTTCCGTTTTCGTAAACATAAATTTGTATTTACAGCAGATATCCGCATGATGTATAGGCAAATCCTAATTCACTCTGATCAGCGAGATTTGCAGAGAATACTATGTAAGGAAGGTCCAGATCAACCAACAAACACATACCAACTCAATACTATTACTTATGGTACAACTAATGCACCTTATTTAGCAACTAGGACCTTAAATCAGCTGGCAGTTGATGGAAGAGATATTTTTCCAGCTGCATCAAATGTTGTTCAGTCAGATTGTTACATGGACGACATCTTAACAGGCTCAAATACCTTAGCAAATGCTAAAGAACTGCAAACTCAACTTGTGAATTTACTGGACAGAGGATGTATGACTCTCCACAAATGGTGTTCTAACTCTGAAAGTCTTTTAAATAACATCCCAAATGATAAAGATTATCGATTTAACCACTCTAAAGAAATGAATCCCATCAAAACTTTAGGTGTTTTATGGAAACCAAATCTTGATTGCTTTTCATTTAAAGTAGCCATTTCAGTGCAAAATTCATACACCAAGAGAAGTATCCTTTCAGATATTTCTAGGATATTCGATGCTCTAGGTCTGATTGGTCCTGTTGTTTCAAAGGCCAAGATCTTTATGCAGAGACTGTGGTTATTGAAATTTGGTGGGGACGACCCTTTACCTAATGCTGTCATTTGCGCATGGACGGAATTTATTTCACTTCTTCCATACATTGAACATCTGGAAATCCCTCGACATTTTTCTTCCAATGACAGTGTAGTCATCCATGGATTTGCAGATGCTTCTACTACAGCATATGGAGCTGCAATTTATGTACAGTGTTCATCTAATAACTCAAATTCTGTTTACTTATTGTGCAGCAAATCCCGTGTTGTTCCACTTAAGCTTGTGACTATTCCCAGATTGGAACTTTGTGCAGCACTTTTATTGTCGAAACTGACACAGAAAGTAATTAAGGCTCTTAATATTGCAATTTCAAAAGTATTTCTCTACTCTGATTCTACCATTGTATTAGCATGGTTGAAAAAACCACCTCAAGAATTAAAAACATTTGTAAGTCATCGGATAGCCACCATCCAGGAGTTGACTAAGGACTTTGTTTGGAAACGTGTCATCAGCGGAGAATCCGGCATTCTCATTTCTAGGGGTGTGTTTCCAGATTCCATTCACACCAACAGTTTATGGTGGATTGGTCCTTCATTCATTAGAGATGGATAAAAAACTGAAGCGCCATCTGTGTCTGAACCAATCACAGACAAGGACTTTGTATATGAATAAAAACAACCACGAAAATGTACCTTACTTACTACATCTGAATGTAATTCTGTGCTTACCCATATATCTCTAAGTAATAATTATGTGATAATAATTAGGATTCTTAGTTATATTTTCAGATTTATTTCTAATTGTAAACCAGGAATTATGTCTAGAAAGGGACCTATTCCTTCAGATGAATTTAAAAATGCTGAGGTTTGTATGTTAAGGTGGGCACAAGTCCAAGATTTTTCTAAACAAATTGCTATGATCTCAAAGGAAAAACAATTTCCAGGTAAACGTTATTTAAAATCTCTGAACCCTTTCCTAGATCATAATAATTTACTTAGAGTTGGAGGTTGACTAATTAATTCTGAATTAAATTATGGCCAGCAACATCAGATAATTTTGTCAGCTAAAGGTAAACTTTGATAATGGAATATTATCATAAAAAGTATTTGCATGTTGATCCTCAAACTCTTTTGTATTTAATGACAGAAATTTTGGCCCATTGATGGCAGAAATCTAGCAAGGGATGTGGTGCATCACTGTGTTATATGTGTTAAAAATAAACCTTTTATTGTTGAGCAATTAATAAGCAATCCTCCCCCTGAAAGAGTTAATGTCAGTAGTCCGTTTTCTAACTCGGCTGTTGATTTTGCAGGCCCATTTTTTATAAAATATAAGGGTCAACGTAAAGGAACACTTAACAAGATTTATGTGGCTATTTTTGTTTGTATGGCCACTAAGGCTATACATCTTGAAATGGCAACTGATTTGATTTCTGAAGCATTTATCTCTACTCTAAAAAGCTTTTTTGCATGAAGAGGGAATTGTTCTGTTCCCTTTTCTGATAATGCTACCAACTTTGTTGGTGCTGAAGCTGATTTGAAAAAACTACACCATATAGTTACTTATTCAGATGATAGTTTGAGTAATTTTTTGCCTCTGATGCTATTAAGTGGAAATTTATTCCTCCAACTTCACCACATTTTGGCCGACTTTGGGAGACTGGAGTGAAGTCTTTCAAGTATCATTTTCGAAGGGCGGTTGGAAATGCAAATTTAACTGAAGAACAATTTAATACAATTATTGTAGAAATTGAGGGAATTTTAAACTCTCGTCCTATCACTCCAATTTCTTTTAATACAGATGACCTGGAGGCTTTGACGCCGGACATTTTCTGATTGGACGACTAATAAGTACAATTGCCGAACCTGATTTAATAAATGAGTCAGATAATCGCTTATTTAGGTGGTAGCGGATAGGAAAATTAACCCAAAATATTTGGAAAAGTGGGAGTTGCGATTATTTTAATCACTTTCAGCAACGACAAAAATGGCAATTTGTAAAAAATAATATAAAACCAGGTATGATGGTAGTACTAAAAGGAGAGAGTTTACCTAAATGCAAATGGTTACTTGGTCGAATAATTAATGTATTACCTAGTAAAGATGGTTGTGTACGTGTAGTGAATGTAAGAACACCAAACGGTACTTTAAAGAGGCCTATATCTAAAGTTTGTTTGCTACCTGTTAAAACAGATAATTAATTGTTTATATTGTTTTAATAAGCGTATTATCTCTACATTTTCTCAGTTATATTTATAAAGTATGTTGAAGTATTGTTTTTCAATTATTATAATTTAATCATGTAGTATTTTCTTGGAGAATTATTTCTTTCTCTTATATTTGTGTTATAATACAACATGTATCACAAATTTTTGCCGATTTAGGTTTTCTACTGCAAATAATATTTAAGAAATTTTACTAAATTTGCTTTAAAATTTGTAAGAAAAATTAAGTATGTATTATGTATGTATGATGGATTTGTTCAAGTGTTGGAATTTAAAATTCCAACGCGTGGCGGGATGTTTACACACACTTGCAGCGCCAACTCCCCTGGGGTGGAGAAAGAAACCCCTCAGTTCAGACTCGGTTCTCGTGTGAGCTGGACCCAGAGATAGTTGCTCCTCTACTAAGCGGGATATGAAATACTCTGATTTATTTTATTGTTTAAGTCTCCTCCTATTAAGTGAGGTTGTGTTGCAAATTTGCAATATTTAATGCTTGTTAAATTTATTTGCATATTGTTGAGTTTCACAATAAACTGTTTAAAAAATTACAGTCCACTACTTTTTATTGAGCTACAGACAAACACCATGTGACTTTTTTTCTGAGGGGTTATTAAAAATCGAAGATTTATCTTGGTGGATTCACGAACTTACCAGTTTTAAAGGAAAACATAACACGGACTGTTATGAACATGCGTCCTAAAATACTGCATTCAGCTGTAGAGCACGGTATACAGAATACAATGCTTAGTCCAAGAGAAGGGTGGTCATATTGAAAATAGCCGATGTTTTCCGCAGGAAAGCGATTCTACTGAATTTTAAAAAAGTATAAAAGGGAAGTTAAATAGAATCTCCTCTTTCTTTTTAAAAATTTGTAACCATTTACATAAGTTATTTTTTCCAAACAAAGCAAATTTGTGGACAAATTCTTTGTTATTCATTTATCTGTTTACTGTAGCTTTAAATATTTTTATCGTGCAATTAAACTTCAAATTTAGATAAAAAAAATATCACGTTCTCATTATCGGCAACTTTTCGATTTTTTTTTTTTTTGCGGATTTCTTTTTTTTATGCCGTTAATAGTCCCCGAACGAAATTTGATGACTTTGAGGCTGATAATTCGATCCACAGAAGTCTCTCAATACCATCAGTTAAAAAAAAATCCTATATAACGGAGATGGAATTATGTAGAACGAAAGTCCTTTAAAAAAAGTGTAGAAATAGATTTGTTAGTAGGAAAAAATATATATCTAATTTGCTATGGCGTACCTTTCATTTATCTAAAAATAATATCTGAGTTGAGAATAAAAATATTGTCAATGCAGTAGATTGTAAGATCTATCCAGAAATTAGCGGGATGGTAAATAATTTTTTTAGATCAGAAATAATTCATTAAAATGTCTTGCAGTTTGTCTAAAGAAATATTAAAATATTGCTGTTAAAAGATCCTTTAATTAATAAATTTATATTGAATCAAATTTGTCTTGGAGGAATTCAATAAATTTATTATTTCTTTTATTATTCAAGGGCAGTTTTTCTTGTTCTATAAAATTAAAATGTTACGAAAAAATTATTCCAGGTTTGTTCTTATATGTATTGGTAACACAAATATGTATCTTATTTAATTGGTTGTTTATGAAATTCGTTATAAACAACCATATATTGCTGGTTGTAGAATAATGAAACTGCTAGCAGATAAAGTATCTTAAAGATCACTACGATCAAGAACCTGTCTAGCATACTTTCAACTTCTGTAAATTCAGAGAAAAGATAGTTTCGGGACACATTTAAACATTTTCTGCATTTAAGAAGAAAATTTCCCTTAAATGTAGCTGAATTAGTCTTAATGTTTCTGTTGAATGTATGATTTTTAAAGATAAATCTTAATGCTAGACAATTACAGTTACGAAATTAGATCCTGAGAGACGTGGAAAAATGCTTAAATCCCTTACATTTCAAAGCAATGTTGCCTCGTTAGGTCTTCTATTGTGATTACAGAGCTGCACCATTCTTATATTATTTCAAAATTTTATTTCTTCGCTTAACTTGCAGCATTTATAAACTTTTTCTCCTGTTAATTCTAGAACATAAAGTAGAATGGATGTCGAAGCTATTTTTTACTCGCATTCTGCAATCGCATTTAAGACAAGACCTCTTGTCATCCATTGAAGCATCATGCTTGAGAAATAATATCAGCTTAAAAAATCTCGTATTTCTGTTATGTGTGTATCGCGAAATGCTGCAAAATTTCGGACGAAACGATATTCTTAAATTTGAACTGCTATCAACTTATACTTAACAATTTGTAAATCCACATACAATCCACAAAATATCCACATTTTTATCTTCTCCCTTTCCCTCTAACTATCTCGTTTCGTTTTAATTTTATTTATTTCATTTTAATATTCATGAGATGGAAATACTGCCGACTTATTTTATGTTGAACCAAAATGTATTTCTTTAAATAATCGGTGGTTTTTACAAAATTATTTTAAAAATTGGAGGAAATAAAGTAATTAATTTTTTTTGAGAATATGGATAATGAGTTGCATGTGCTTGTTTAAATTGCCTTATCGACGCTCTCACATAAATGTAATAATTTTTAATTAATTTTAATGTAACTTTTAATTTGAATGCATTGAAAAGATATGAAGGGCCGTTTCCTTTATTTTGTTAAAATGCAAAAAAGAAAGAAAAAGACTCATTGAACCAACGGTTCGAGGAATTTTGTGTAGTAAAAACAAACAACAGTTTCCACTTTCTTTTTACATAGATAAGTAATCATTAAGTAGGATTTTGACGAATATGCATATTTAATTCATCTCCCAGATTCTTAAAAATCATTTTTTGAATTATGTGTGACTGACCCAGAGCACAAAAACACAAACGAAACAAGGCAGATGGATTAAATTTTATTTGCTTTTTGTATCTTGTTCTTTTGAATTTTGTTTAGTCTTTATACCAAATTTGCTGATTTGTAGTAAATTTTTTTCTGAAATTCATGCAAAAGGAATTCTGTTTGTCTGTTGACATGCATGTGAATAATTCAGTAGTTTAATCTTTTACTTAAATTTTGAACCAATTCCATCAAAAGATGGTATGCCTACCAATTTGTTCCTTCATAAGTGAACTGTATAACTAAAAATAATTTTTTAAAAATTTATAATATAAAAGTCATGCACAAAAATTTACCTAAAACTAGATTTTTAATTTTGAACTCTATCCATCTATGGATAGATTGCCCATGTCAATGTGAGCATGATGTCTCCAAAACACAATGAGGTAAATGTTGATATGTGTCCTTGGCATCGAAATCGTAAATTCTGTAATTAATAATTTGATCGGAAGCGGTAAAAAAATTGTACTCAGTTCCCATCATTAAACTAGGAAATTAAAATACGCATAGAATTGTTTAAAGTTGAGGACTCAACTCTCCTACTAATTTGGGCATAGTTGCGGAAAGAACAAGTTCTTACCATTTGCAACGTTTCTGGATTTTGAGTTGATCTGAAAAAGCAAGTGTCTTTGGGTTAAGGGGTTGGAAAAAGAATTAATTTACAAACACTGATCATTTAAATTTACCATATACATATACAGCTCCCCCCCCCATAAAAATAATAAGCAAATGAATCAATATAAATGTCATTGTGGCTATGTATTTGTGTAATGGTATTTTAAAATCTAATTTAAATTTAACTAGGGCCGCGGTGGCGAGGTCTCGGCTTCGGACCCCGAGGGTTTCAGGTTCGAGACTCGATTCCACCGAAGAACCGTTGTGTAAGGGGGTCTCTTACACGTTAAATCTGTCAGGCCTAATATCCTCCCCCTGGAGTGACGTGGAGAGGGAAGTGCCAGCTCAGGTGTCGTCTTCGTCATCTGACCGTGGCTCAAAATTACGAGGTTCGTCCCAAAATATCCCTAGTGTTGCTTTACAACGGGACATTAAAATAACTAAACTTAAACTAATTTCTTAATTTTTCTTTCAGATCAGCTCATATTAATTCCATTCTAAAATATTATGTTACTTCCTGATCCCATTCCACTTTTTGTATTTATTTAATGCAACAGGAAGCTCTGTAAAAATGCTTTCTGCAGCTATTCCTATACTCCGAGTGAAGGATGAATTCCTGACCTAAACAAATTCTTGCAAAAGATCCTTATGATTCCCTTGCTTACAGTTGACACGTGTAGGAACTCCCTATCAAAATCTCAGTATATAATTACAGGGATAAATTTTTCCTTAGCTTTTCCTTATTTCGTTTTGTGTTGTGTTTGTGCCCATCGTTTCTGCTTGTACATAAATCATACCTCCCAGGATGAAATAAAACAAAGTTAAAAATTCAAAGAGTCTTCCCATTCTTCGGCCATGATTCTGCTTCAAAAATTACGTTTACATGTTTATATGTTTTACATTACCTTCCAAATAGCTGGCCCTAATTCAATAAAGCACAATCTAAATAACTTTTGTGCTTTTATTGATTTAAGACTAAAGTGAGAATACTATTTTTTTCAAAATGCAGATGTTAATTAAATATTCATTTAGCTGAAAATATTTCATTTTCCCTTAGCAACGCTGGAGTAAATTACTACACATTAAATATTGTTATATCGTCTTAAAAATTGAAATTTTACCGTTTCAATTATACGGATTTTATTTACGTACAATTTTTTAAAATCTTCTATACCGAAATTACAATGATTCTTTATTCAAAAGATATTATTGTTTTAATTCTTAAAAAAAACAAAAACATTTTAGATAAAAAGTTTTTTTTGTGTTATAAAATTTGATACAAGAGCATGTGTACTTTTATGTTTACCATTTGTTACATATAAAAACAATGAATCAAATGAGTAATATTTCAAACAAAAATTTATTTATCATGGAATAATACTCTGCCTAGGTAGGGGCTTGCATACCTCCATTATCAACAATTGAAGAAAAGTCCTGATTAAAATATTTATTGTAACAATGATAACAATGAGTTTCTTTACAAGGGTAAAATATATTATTGTAAAATAAATTCAAGAATATATTTAAATGTTAAATAGACCAACAGCTATATAGCAATTAAATTAGTATCAAAGAAAAATGTCATTTTATTTAATTTTTAATTAATTAAAATTCAAAAGATAGTTTAAATTGCGCATTTTTACTTTCCAAGGTACAATTGCCAATTCTATTGCTCTCTGGTCGAATGAAGAGGTTCACGTCTTTTCCTGGCCAACTATTCCGTTTAGAAGAAAAATACATTCCACCTTTTTCAAAACAGTAATCATTCCAAATATTAAAATATTGTTACCCTTGGATTCACTACTGTCCCCTTGTTAAGAACCTATAGTCTAACTTTTTAAGGTATGTTAGACTAGGTTCTTATAAAGCAATAACAGAGGCACGTTCATTCATCGTTATTCGTAATAAAGATATTAATAATTTAAGCTGAATAAGCTATATAATTGCATCTGCAGTTTAAATACGTTTTGTGTATAACTAAAAGAAAAATAATCGTAATTGAATGTCAATTTTTAGCCTGTGTTATTCTGCATTAAAAAAATTAGTTCTGATACCGTTGTATTTCTTGTTTTTTTCATTATGTTTTAGTTTGATAAATTCATTTCTTGGTCTTTTATAATGATTAGTTGTTTGGATCTTGAAAAATTAAGTTGGTGAATTTAAAGTAGATTGACATAATTAAATTAATACAAATACTAAGATGTGTGAATCAGCTGATTGCTGAAAGCAACCAATGTTTGATCAGAACAAAAAATAAATAAGAAAAAGGAAGCAAAAATTAACTCATCTTTCCAAAAAAAAAAAAAAAAAGTTCTGCAAAATATGCATTTTCTATTTTCTCATTAAAATTAGGAATACCACATTTTCTTCCAACTATCTGCCCCGAAAGATAAGTTTGAAGCCCCTTTGTCATTTTCAGCAACACTATAAACATGTTCAAATAAATGCCCTAAAATACATAAATCTAAAAAAAAAAAAAGCATATGTTATTCCTTTCCCCAAATGTGGCTTTGCTCATCAAACTATAATATTCTTCTAGCCTCTTGTAAGGTTTTTAAGGTTCGAAGAAGACTTCTTTTATTTTAAAAAGATTGATTAGTATGTTTGTCAGTTTTATAACAATAAAACGCAATTGTAACGAAAATAGACGAGAAAAAAAGTTCTCTGTCTATTAATTACTGTAAAAACCACACACTTCCTGTAGACGCGGTATCATAGGACACCGATATTCTTGCAAATCTTAGAGGTCATTGTAACTAGGCCTTGCTCAGAAGATGTGTGTTTGTGAGAAAAGGTAATTTTTTTTTCATGTTTTGTTTGCTTAGTTTATGAAGGCAAAAGAAATTCTAGCGGTTCTCTGCTAGATCGTTACTATCCATTCTCACATTATTCTGTTGGTCCATATTTTCTATGTGTGAAGGGATCATTTATCATCGGGCAAGTTAGTAAACTGGCCTTGATTGGCATTGATAGTGCCATAGCTGCTACTTCCGTGTTTAGAAAGAGGGAAAGAGAAACTGAACATTTAAAATATTCCCGAAAGTACTGGAATGCCAAATAAGAAATGCCTTCCCCGCAATTGTGCGTTTTAAAAAGAATGATATTTTATAACAACTGATTGGAAATGGTGGTGATTTTTTCTATATGCAATCAATGTTGGCACATTTGTAGAAAAACCCAAGCGTCATTATATGAATTCAGCAATTCTTCTAGTAGAGAGTTTAAACGAATTATAGAGAAATTGACGTTTTAGCTTATTTTTCATGTTGCCCTCATGTTGGAATAAGAACAGTCTGTTCAGACCTCAATATTCCGAAAACGACGGGGTGGAAAATATTTCAACTTAATTACTGGCATCTATACAACGCTTGTGTTACAATCTATACGTGGATAATTACTTACACGATCGAAGTCTGGAAATTGACATTTAGGCTTTACTTCAGATTAAATTAATTTTTTTTTGTTTAGAAATGTAATTTGGACAGACGAATATCTCTTTTGTCGAGAAAGTAGCGTAAACTTCAAAACAATCCCTTTTAGAAGAGTAAAAATCTATTCTTCGTACAAGAGACTCGTAATCAGTGATAATTCTTTTCAAGCATGAGCATTTTCAGATGCCTGGTGGTTAATCTTATTTTGCTCATTAGTATAGTGAATGGTTACTGATAGATCCCGTTAGTTTTGATTGGTATCATGATGAACTTACCCTACATTTTCTGTAGACTTTTGCCGACAAATTGAAAAAGCCTTTCTACCGAATGTGATGAATTGGTTCGCTTATACACAAGTATTATTAAAAGCATACGACTTTGTATAGAAGTCGAAAAATGTGTTATTATTTTTTGAGATTTTTAACAATTTATTCCATAAACTTTCGCTAATTCACCATATTACATTCTGAGTTTATTGTTACGAACCTGTGGTTTTGCTTTCCCGCTATAATACTGTCATCGTAAGGAAGAGAGTTTTACAGCAATATGTATTGAATAGTGAATGTGTGTGACGTCAGAGGTCCCAAGGCTTGGCGACAAACTTGGCGACCATTTGGCGATTTGGCGACGAATTTGGCGACTTTGGCGACAAAATGGAAAGTACCCGAATCATCGAGAATTTTCCCGATCCGTCCACTAGGAGCCGGGATTCAGCTAGAACGCTCCTGATTGGTCCAGAAGATGTTTAGCCCCGCCCTCCATCACTATATAAGGCAGGCGGCTGAGCGAAGTCAGTGTTAAATCGGGCGAAGTCGAGAGATAAAGTCGAAGCGAAGCAGCGGAGAAAAGGGAAAGGAGGAAGAATCCAGTGGAGTCAAGCCGAAGTGCGGCAGTGGAGATAAGCCGAAGCTGTACGGCCTGGTGTTCAATGAAGACAAGTAGCGCTGTGGAATTTATCGAGAAGACCTAAGAGATAG
>JAPMOQ010067128.1:4299266-4322492 GCA_026543055.1 Argiope trifasciata | reverse complement strand
TGTGTGCTCTTCATCATCATCTAACACCATACACAACCACTATATACTACGAGGTAAAAAAAAAACCCGACGGATTTTTTTGAGGATAATATAGAAGAAATCCGTAACATTATTATTATTAGATTGGAGAGCACTCTTGAGATAGTTTATTTCCCAAACAGAATTCTATACCATGCTTGAATGTAGTTTTGAAAACAAAAAGGAGCTTAAAATATTGAAATTGATTTTGGAAATTTTTTAAAGGATTCAGAATAGAGTTAGATATCATAGTTACTCTAAGTGATATTATCTTATATTTAATTTCTAAAGAATACTTTCCTCTTCTAGATTGCTGCAATCTGTGATTTGTTTTGTTACCTTCGCTACATACAGAGAGGTTTGATAACAGTAAGAAGTAAGTATTCTTATTTCCAACTGCATTGTTCTTATTTATACAAGCATTTAAATTTCTTATTTATGATTGTTTATTTACAAAGAACATAAATATTTTTGATAACTAAAATTATTTAAATTAGCAATAATCACTAACCATGCACTTTTATTGACTTTCCAACAGATATGATTAATTAAAGATTATTTTAATTTCGGAAGCATGTAATCCCTTAAAGCTTTGATGTGCATGATTTAAGATAGTCTGATATTTTTTAAGATTTCTTTTAAAAAAATAAGCTTTTGTTTACCACAAAAATTATTTGAACTCTTAAGTGCATTTAACGTATAAGAACGTTGCGTATTTGTTCAAATTTTTTTTCAGTTTTTTTGTAATTCTAATTAGCTTAAGTTATCTCAATACCATGCAGCAGTATATATTCCGATTAATAAGAAATAAATGAATTCTTATTAAAAACTACTACCTTCACATGTTCAAAAAATTAAATATGCTTCAAATACAAAAGTCGTTTCAAATAAATGTGTAGTCAAAGGATTTATAGATATTTGAATATTTATCCTTTAGTTTGAAAAATTCCTTTTGTTATGCGAGTAGAACGCATTTATTGTGTTTATTATTTTACACTAGTGGCGGGAAACTAATTCCAAATAACTATAGGGTTGTGACTGATAACACAGTAATAGATTTTCTGGAATAAATTTTAAAAATCATTGTGAATAAAAAAATACTTTTTAATTGAAACTTAAAACAAAACTGATGATTTTATAACATTGATTGTGCTTGAATAAATTGAAATAAGTTTGTTTCAGAATTCTTTATTTTATGATGTTTTTGAAATTTGGAAAATATTAAATTTGTTTTTATGTATGTGAGCTTTAGAAGAAAATCTAGAGTACTTATTTCCCTTGTATTCTTGTACTAATTATCAACATAGTTTCAAAAATAAACAGAATGCATTTATAACAATTAATTTGAATTATTTTATACTTTTAAAAACTATTTGAAAAAGTTTATTTATCTCCCAATTCATCGGTTTTTAAATGTCCATGTTGAATTATTTATTTATCTGTGCTTAGAGTTACTATCTGTTAGATTACATGTGATTGCATCTTCAAGAAATATCTTTGGTCGATAGAAGAATGCATATATATGATTTTTAATCGTTCAATTATTAAGTAGGGGCATATGTTTGTTGCATGTTCATACTATTAAGTCTATTGCACATACGACGGGAACTCCAAACTAACGATACCCCCCCCCCCCCATCTTTTATATAGTGATATAATTTCTTTTTCTCCAAATTCCTTTAATTCATTTTCAGTTGCATAAGTTTGTTAGATTGTATTATGAGCTTCATTTGCTAATCCAGACCTTTAATTATTAAAAACTATTTGTACATCTGAAAACTTTTGTTAAATACTTTTACATCAATGATCACAGTGAATAATTTTGAAGGTTTTTAATTCGCTCTAGAACTTTGCTGCCGTACAATGTATTCAATAAAATAAATAAGTAAACAAAACTTTAAATACATTACATGTGAATTGTATTGTTGATTGGAAAAGTTTTTAGTACTCCAAATGCTGAATGCTATAATATTCCTGTATTACAATTTACTTTTTTAATTAATTCGTTTATTAAAAGTTAATTAAATTAACTTTTTATTTAATTATTAGGATTATCATTTGGATTGTCAGATTTTTAAGAACATAATTCCTGTATTTTATTTATTAAAGTTATTTGCTATTTATTTATTATGCATTATTTATTAAAAATATTAAGCATAATAAATATTTATTGTTATTTTTATTCAAACATTTTTGTAGAGCATATATACAAATTTGTCTTTATTACTTATATTAACGCTTTCATTAATTTTAAATAATGAAAAAAATAAAATGACAAAATAATTGTAATAAACTGATTTTTCTACATAAGTCGACGAAAGGAAACAAATGCGAAGTTACATGAGCAAAAAAAGTTGCAAATTAAAAGCAATTTATAAACATCAGAAATAATTTTTCAACTGCCATATTTTTATTTGACCTTCATTGTGTTTTAGTATTTAACTACAAAATGAATTCACAGTCTGGTGTTAATGGAATGCGGTTAAAAAAATAATATTCAATAGTTTCATCTAAAACAATTGTGCTAAACCGAAGCAAATACATTTTTTAAAATTACAAATCGAACATTTCTTCCGAGTATATTTGTATAAATGTTTAGATATACCAATTACGCATATAGAATGATTGAAATTAGCAACAAAAATCGAAGTAATTAAAGTAATTGAAGTTACATATATGTTAAAAATATATCTGCTCGTAATAAATTAAACAGATTTTAAAAATATGCAAAATCAATATTTTCTTAAATGTAACAACTATGAAGTAAAAATAACCATCAATTTCAAAGTTTTCTTCTTTGCTGTCATCCCACAACGAGAGTCGGAAAACGCTCTTGTACTTTGAACCCGCACTTGATAGTTGTCAGATTGCTTTAGCAAAATGCTATTGGTTTGTTGTTTTTATTTAATTGGAAAACTCTTGAGTTTGATGTATTCGCTCTCCACCTTCATCCTACTGACATCATCTAAATAGTTGAACGATTAAAAAATCATTTGTAAACTCCTAGCCTTAACGCCTCGGAAATCTTAAGAAATATTAATAAATACTTCGCCTATTTAACAATCAAATTAATTATTGAGTTGTTGTTATTATTATATATTATTGGATAACTCTAGATACTAAAAAGAAAGATTATGTAAATTCTAGTGAAATCTTTCGGCAATAAAAAATCGTGGATGCTACGGTTTCATGTCTCACTATAACGAATCATTTGTTTTGTTAATCATTTATTAATTAAATTAATAAACAATTAAAATTAATTTTGTGTAATAACTAAATAAATTTCTCATAGGATGAATAAAGAAATTCCAAATAATATTTTAATACATCATTACCAGAAAAAAGTAGCTGTTTAAAAGATTAATGTAATTTTGATGGAATAAAATTTAAGTAGCTTATTTATATCTTAAGTATTACAGGTTATCCGTTACTTTTGTATTTCAGTACATGAAGTATACTTGGAGATACTGAAAAAACGAAGACGAATAACATCGGCAAAGCTTGGATTGATCGATGATATTGTAGAATAAGTCATTAAACGCAAATATTGCAAATGCGTTACTGTGAGTGTATCTGGTTTCAGATTCTAAAGAGATGATTAATTTTCTTGCAATAGTAGTGAAAACTTTTCCTGTTTGTTCTATTGAATTTCAACTTTTTTATGTTGTTAAATTGAGAAAATCACATAATATTATCACAAGCTTTATTATTTAAAAATAAAGCATAAGGGATTATATTTTTAATTATGAATCTTCCTATTGTGTTTTACACCAACAAGCAATTTAACCCTTCAGAAATTAAATTGACGATTTCACTTTTTTAGTGCATGATTATATAATCAGAAGTTGTGTTTTAGGCATGCGTACTTAATAAGTAAATATCTCATCATTTATTAAATTTTCGATAGTTAATTTTCTTGTGCTTTCTAATCAAATATCATTTCTCATTGGAATTGTGATCTCCATTCTATCATAAAAAGTACTCGTTATTTATTTTTTATATTAATTTATATTAATTTTTGGATCTGATGTATTAATTTAATTTATGTTCAATATGCAGTAAAGCATCCTTTATACGCTGTTTTATCACAGTTCTAATTCATTCGTAAGTATGTAATAATAAAATATTTCGTTTATGCGGCTTACCTCAGACATAAGTTAAATATTTTTATTAAAAAATATCTGACCTGCTGTCTTAAACGCATATAATTCGTATAAAACAAGAAGTGTATAATTAAGCATTAAAAATATATATATTTTCTCTTTTATGCCAATTGGTTTAAAATTTAACTTTTATGTTTTATAGTTATATACTAATTAGAATTTTATAATTTTCTAATGCTTTCTTAAGGGATTTGAAAATTATAATAATTAAATTTTCATTTGTAGGCTTATACTTGTGATAAACAGATTGTTTCGTGAAATTACTGTTATATTTCATATATATATTGTTATTCCTCAACTTTTTAGAAGATGTACAAATGGTGCTTTACTGATTTTTTTTTTACGGAATAATATCGCATACTGTAAAATGTGTGTTAAATTAGAAATATGATTGTAGTAATATAAATTTTTTCTATTCCGTCCTTCATTTGAAACAAGAATTTTTCGAACTTTTTAATTAAAGATTTATAGACGTTCTTAAAAGATTTGGAAAATGCTGCAACTAACAGTAGTCATTTGTTAGAAGTACACTTTCTAAAGTGGTAGAAAACCTTTCTTTAATTTCTCTTGCCGTATTTAAGTTTCTAGGTTATTCAATGTATTTCATGAAAATGTTTTAAAAAAGCTTTTGAATGAAGTAAATTTATGCATTTCTTAATTATTAAAAGTGTTTTTACTGTAAAAATAAAAAGGTTTCAAAAAGCTTCCTGTGAATCTAAGAAAGAAACTTACCATCTTTGGTTCTCGAACAATAGTAACATTAGGATTTCTTCATTGGTTTATCCTTTGCCAGTTTATCGCATAATTTCCTTTAGTTATTTTAAATTAAAACACATTTAAGAGGCAAACTATCATATCTTTAATTGTATTCTAAATAAAATCCTTTTCTTTTTTTACAACTACTGCTGATAAGCTGCTTTATAATGGATTGGAATGTTCAATTTATGGTTTTATTTAAAATAATGTATGTAACCTAAGTTTTTTTTAGTAATGCAATGTTTATTTAGTGGTTTAAACCTTGATACTATATGTTTGCATGTAATTTTTATAGAACTTTTGTGCCAAATTTTTATGTTATTGAATGTAGTTTACTTTCAGATTATTTTTTTTTTGTACTAGCTCATATATAGATCATAAGTATTATGGTTTGCTTTGTGCTATAAGTTTAAAAAACTCATATTCTTTGTGATTAGCACCCTTAATACATGTCTATTTACTCACCATTAGTGAATAATCTTTGTATAAATATTGCAAACATAAAAGATCAACCATTTAGATGATTACTGTTTGCTTTGGTCAAAACAGTGTTTCCCTGTACAAATTCTAAAGGTATCCACTACATTGAGTTATTGTATTAATAATACCAATATGCTGCTAAATGTAATGTATTTTATTACTTTTAAAAAGTTGATTGTTTTACTATAATAGGATGCTGAGCAGTCATGTTGATATATTTATAAATACTTAATTTTCTAGTAATTCCTATGTGAAAATTATTTACATCACGAAATCAATATCTTTATGGTTTCTTGCTTAAGCGTTTCGAGAATCATCTGGGATCTGAATTTTGAGCTTTTATATTTTGCAAATAAACGAATTCTGTAAGCTAACATAGTTAAAATTCAATTCGAAATACGTATCCAATTCATTTAATACGAAAATTTAAAAAATTGTAAGCTGATAGGCAATACTTGAAAAGGGGAGCTATCATGAATTAGTTTTAGTAAAGGTTCTTTACTTGTCGGATTTTTTTTATGCCTATTTATAGGCGATTGGAGAAGCAACAAATTGCTAAGTAGGTTGATGAATGTGCGACTACTAAGCATCAAACGTTTATTTTGTCAAAAGTAATATAGTTTTTTTTTAATAAGTTACGTTTTTTTCTACATTTTGAGATACTTTATTTAGTGCTTGCTTTTAATTCACGAAGTAGTGAAGATACTTGGAACGAAAGCAAAATATGTAGGAATCTCACTTTTTTCCTCTTTGCCTTTAAATGATATCTTGACATTAAATATTCTGAAAAAAAAAAGAAATTAAAACGTGATCAAATTATTTTTAAATAAATTTTACTGATACAGTTGTATGTGTCTATTCAGAAAACACAATTAGTATGAATGCTTCGTTTTTAAAACGTTTTTGTTTATTTTTCGTGTTTTGCTTGTTAGTAAACGCTGTGGAGAAAACTGCTCGTTACATTTTATCTAAATTAGAAAGTAATCTTCTAAGAGAATGGAACCCACAGAAAACTTATTTATATAAGGCCTTATTATTATTTTTATAAGGAATTTAATTTTCTTCAACACTTTTAAAGAAAATTAATTTTAAAAAAAGAGCCTTTTTTATAGCTGTTTACAAATGGAATGGCAGATCCTCTTTGCAGAAAAATAAATAAAGGAATAATAAAAAAAGCAAAGGAATTTGTAGGCTTTTCTTTTAACTGAAGACATTTCAATTTTTTATATTGATCGAATTGAGAAATAATGTTTTTTTTTTTGTTTTTTTGAAAACTAAAAAAGAAAAAAAAAGTTTTGTTAGTAAATCATGGGGCAAACAATAGTGATCTGCTAATTAATAAAGTTCCAGATTTCTTTTATTGATTATCAGTTCATGTAATGTACAGGCATGGACGAAAAAAAAGGGAGCCACCCAGCTTTATTCTGCTCGCGATCATCCTACATGAAAAGCAAAAATACCATTTTAATGATTGTAATGTATACTAAGCAATACTGTGCTTGAAATGCTCGTGGAGGATTGTCTAAACATTTGAAATTGTACTGACTTTTAAATTTCCAATGGCTATACCCTCTCTTTTGATATAGGGAATAGATTTCAATTGAAATAATTACCTAGAGTGCAATTTTTAGTTAATATACAATTACACCGAGAGATATTTTGCATTTTCTCTTAAAAAGGTTATTTCCATATTTAGGTGTGTAAGGTCTGAACTTACGCTTTTGTGAGGATGCATCTAATATTGAAATCCATGAACTGAAATCTTTTATACGACGGGCTAAGAAAAGTAAATGTTTTTACATGTGTACGAAGATTAATAGTGATATGATCTGCTGAAGAGTATAATTAATCAAATTTCTTTATTGTGAAATATACATCAATTTTTAATATTATATTATTTTTCTAGAGTTTTTGAAAATATTTCTGAAGTTAGTTTTTGTACATTTGTTTTGACTATAATAAAAGATATATCATTCAATTGTAATATATATATATATATATATATAATTATATATCAAATAGAAATTTGGTAGGAGAATATTGTATTCTCATTAGAAAATCAGTTTTTAAAACTTTGATACTAACTGTCTATAGCTAACTGAAACTACACTTGATTCACCAATATCGCCAAGTTTTAAATTTGTAACGATTTAGATTTTAACTCATTGAATAATTTAATAGATATAATGTTAGTTTTCATAAATACTCAGATTCCTTCCATGTGTTGGTCTCTTATTGTATATACTCTTTGTCCATAGTATATAGAGAAATGTTTGCAGGGCGTAAGTTTCTTGTACAGTCAATATTTTTTTTTTGTAACTGAGATTCTGCTTTAAATATTTGGTTTTGAGATGAAAAAATAATGAAATTTAAGTTTTATAACAAGTGCCAAATTTTTAAAAGTGTCAGTTTATAAAGTCATGTTACACTTACATAATTGAATCCTCTAATTAAATATTTGCATCTTCAACTGAATTCTTTTATTTTCTAGAACAAGGAATCGGAAATACAAATTTCCCCTCTTTTTTTCAAGCTGATACCTTACATTCTCTAATATCCTTTACCATTTATCTTATGTCTTAGCATAACATTTCGTCTTTTCTTTCTCTGAATGCTACAAAACTTTCAGAATAATAGCCAATGTGCGAAGGGAGGAAAAGAACTTTTAAGGTCATTTCTTCCCTTCGAATTATATTGTAAGCTACTTAAAAACTAACATGATGTTTTGGAATTAGCTAGCAGCCCTTCTACAAAACTTTTTGTAGTTTGGATCTCTTTGGGAGAGAAACTCTTCTTCAGTTACTAAGTTTGAAGGATGTTTTTGCAACTTAAGGTGCCTCCGAGATTCTATTCAAGTATTTCAAGGGGGATTTTTGTGTTTTCGCCTGGCAGTATTTTTTCTTTTAAAGTTTTTTACTATTTATGTCATTTTATATTTCTAAATTCATATATTCCTTTATTATTTTTTAAAAATGCCCGATCGTGTAAATGAATAGCTTTTAGAGTTTGTTAATTTTTTTTAAAAAAATTGCTTTAATATTGAAGTTACTGAAAGCGGCTCTTATGAAAGTGGCAGATATTCTTTTAAATTTCACTTTGTCAAAATTTGTCTCTTGGAACTACCTTGTGTAATGATTTAATAATATATGTCTGATTTTGGAAATCGAAGTGGGAAGAAAGGCCTTGAGACTCGTGCCTAAAAGGCTATACAGGGCTTTATCAGGTCCTATGTATAATTACCACAAATATAGCAAAAATAATCATGTGAATCTACTTGTCATCTGGAGGCAGTTTTTCTCAACTGCTAAACAAACTAAAGGTAAAAGTATTCTCAAAGCACGGAATTATGTGCATGAGTTCAGCACTCAAATAAGATTGACATTAATGAGGAAGTAGTAAAAAAAAAATGGCGAGAAATGAGAGGGAGAAGTGAGTCACACATGCAGTAATTGGTAATTATCCGGTTTTAACTTGTTTTCTCTGACTTTACTATTTCAATTCGAACATTTTGCCTGATGAGAAAAAATTTAAATAAATCTTAGATTGTTTTTCAAACAAAATTTAAATTAGGCAAATTATTATATCAAGTTATAAATATATTTAATATTCTCTTGTAAATAATACTGCGTTTCTTTTAAATTTACAAAATTCGTTCAGATTAAACCCAGATTTTTGATAAAACTGTATGTGGGGAAATTTTTTTCATAATTATCATCCAGAAAACTATTGCAACACAAATTAATATTAAGGCATTTTGTCGTAGCAGGCCTGTGTAATTTATCTATACTTATGATAAAGCTCAATGTGTGTGTGTTGGCGCTCTACAGGCTAGACCATTGGACCTACAGCTACCAAATTTTGTACATGTATACCTAGGAGGTCGGGAATGTGCACCTTGGAGCTCTTTTTTTGAATTTTTAATTAGAATTTGGATTAATTGAAATTTAAGCGAAGTTTCGACGGTTTTTCGCTATAACTTCCGAAAATATTATCGCACAAACATGATTTTTGCATTAATTTAAAGATTAAAAAATTAGCTTTCTAATGGTATCAGTGTTTTAATGTATAACTTAAGCCTCTATTTTTAACGAATTTTTAAAGAAATATTTAACCATTTTTTATTACCACGTGACTGGATAAAATAAAAAAACAATTGTCATCTCAAATAAAATCTAAAGAAATGCAACTTTTAGCACGTGACTAAATAAAATAAAAGAAATATAAAATGTGATATATTCTAAAAAAATAAATGCAAAGCCAAGGTTTCTATAATCGTTTGCAACATCTAAATCATTTATTCTATATTTTTTCCCCTCTTTTCGCTTTCTTTAAAAAAACTTATTTAATATTTTGGCAACATCTTATAAAGAGAGCAAGGCACATAAGTATTTGATTGAAAATTTTAGAACGCATTACTCCTGACGAACCAGCTGGTCGCCAAAGGCGACTAGTTTCATAATAATACTATATTATTTCAGGAAAATGACAAGATATTTTTGTATTTTATTTTTATATCGAAAGTTTTGATTTATCCCCAATTGTTAAAAATAATGAATATTATTTTATATCCATCAGCTATGTTTATTTTATAATTCGATTTATATACTTGTAATTCCATTTACTTATCTTTTCAATATCTATAAATTAAAAAAATATTTTAAATAGTTTTCAAATGACAGTAATTTGTTTGGATGATGCTAATGATGAATTGCCTTAATATGTGCAATGGAAGAAGTAACATTGCACAAAAATATTTTTCATTTTATTAGTGCTACATTGCAATTTATTGTAATAATTATTTTTCGGCCCTAAGTTAAACACATGAGACTGATTTTATTCCACAATTATACTCATGTATATGAACTTCCTCATATGTGGTCGCCCTGAAGACATTAATGTCTATTATTCAACTTCATATAGTTAAATTGTGAATCCTTCCAATTTTTAGATTCATTTTGTTCTTTATGTGCTATTTTTCTGTTATTGAAAGTTTTGCTTTGCTTTTATTGCTTTGGAAGAACTTGTGAATAGATCTCAGCGATAAATTATAGGAAGCGATTGGAAGAATATACATGCACTTGGATTATAAATTTCTATCATGGTTAGGATTCACCTAAGCGACTCGAAACCATGTAGCAAGTATTTTTGGAAATGCTTGCCAGACCTGGTAGATGGAGTATCGAGTGTTTTCTAAAAAGTTTCTCCATTCCAGCATCCCAAAGAAAGATTTAATGTACCGACGATCTCTTAGCTGTCAACATGAACAGAATTTAATCATAACCAACGACCCCACAGCTGACGTCAGAAGACCCAAAATTCAGAACCTTTATGTACAGTTTATTAGTACATCAATTTTTTTCTTCTTCCACATATGTATATTATATTTTAAATTCTTGATTTAAACTTAATTAATTTCATAATTTTCTGTTTAGTTTAACCCATAACAAAGTCATTATAAAATATTCTCTTATTTCCTGATCCGATTCCACTTTGTCTACTTAATTCATTCAAGATAAACTTTGTTAAAATGTTTCGTTTGTGGTTTCCACGCTGCAAGTGAAAAGATAAAAATCGCTGATCTATATAAATTCCCTTTAAAATGATTCCTGTGTTTTCCTTACTTGTGATTGACGTGTCGGAAATCACTATCGGAATCTTAATAATATATTAGCACCGTAAACAAATATTTTCTCTAAACGTAACTTATGTAATATAAGACATGGGGTCATTAATTTATATCTTCTTCCCATTTATGCTTGTGCCGCGCTGTACGGCGGACGTGCTTTGTCTTCGCCTTCTTGTAAATAATCATGCTTGCCTCTCGAGAGCGAATAAAGCGAACTTGAACATGCAAAGTCTCTTCGCTGTTTTCGAAACTGCCATCGGCTTCCAAAATTTTAAATGTGTATCTATATTCTTATCAGTGACGTCATCATGAATTTTTTAAAATTAAAAAATAGTTTGACATTTATTTGCTCTTTTTCAGCTGCTGCAAGAAAGTATGGGGCGAATCTCCTCATTCAGGATTTCTGTTATTGTCCCAATCACATTGTATGATGCATTTTGAGCCACTTGAGATAATGCTTTTTTACAATTTAAAATTAGGAAAAGGTATAATTCATGTCAAACTTTTGGATCAGTTGATCTTGTTCTGACATCATTGATCACGGTCATTGAATTTTACTACTTAATGCTGAAATATTCTTTTTCAAAACGAGAATCTCGCATGTCTGTCAAGCATTTCCCACCCAGTAGTACTGTGTATTTCAGAGTCGTCTGACCTACTCTTCCTGGAAATTTGTAATCTTGATACCGCAATTATTACTAATATTTACTGATTCCATTTATTGTCTCTTCAACTAGCTATCATTGTTTTCATGCTTCAAAATGATTTACTTTTGCGTTTTAAATGAGTTACAGTTATTTTATCAAATGAACATAGTTTTGTTGATCTTTAATTTATCTAGTCATTTTTTTATTAATAGGATTATCTAGTCTTTATTTTTTATTTTTTTCTTCAGAAGAATGCCAGCTTATACTTCAATACTGAAAACAGTACATAAGTTATACATCTGGAATGTAGAGTTCAGTAAATCTCTGTATGTTGTGCAATATTTCACAAAATATTTACACTATCGGATATATTTGTTTTGCTTTCATTTGTGGGAATATTATTTATGTCTATGATTTGAAAAAATTCTTATAAAATTAATTTTCTTAATTTTTTATAAAAATAAATTTATTTAGTATTTTATGAACTCCAAAATTGAATAATGCTCTATCACTATTATGTATCATAAATTCATTCTATGCAATAGGATAAAATATACTATAAAAGGAATTGATTCGTGAACATTTATCTTGATACGAGTTCAAAGTAAGCTGTATACATTTAACCTTTGTACTCAGATGGGGCCTCACACTCATTAATCAAGATGGTACATCATTTTGACGTTTTATTTATTTTTATTTCAATTTTTATTGTTAAAAACGCCTACAAATTGACAAAAAGGTATTGATAAATTTTTTTAAAGAAATTCGAATTAAAACAAGTATTGTATATTTATTTTTTAGAATAATAAACAAATCTTTGTATAAGGTAAATAATTATACATCAAATTACTTTTCCGAATGCATAGAGTTGTTTTGATGGCTTCTTTTTAAATCTTATGACACTATAAGATTTTTCTTAGAAATTGTGAGATAGAAAAGCATGCTTAAAAAACAATACAACTAAATTCATCGAAGAATATCTTGACCAACATTTTATTGGAATTATAAGACTAATATTGTTAACTACGCGATTGAATAAAAACAATTTCATTTTTTTCGTCCATAAGTGTCAGAGATTAACGGATATTGATTACTTCCGAATTCCTATTTGTATCAAAATAGTTACGATGCATTTGTTGCTACTGAAGAGTTACACGGTCTCTCAGAAACATTCAACCAGCACTATAGAGTTAGGTTTTGTTCTTAATGACTGTCAATCCCAGTTCCAAGCATGGGATATACGAAGTTGCCTGATCAGAAAGGATGACCGCCCTCAAGAAAACTTTCTCGGACTCTCGAAGTAGACTCGTATTTTCCCATTGAATGTTGGTAATTTCGTTTAAAAAAAGAGCAAGTGTAACTTGTGAATTGTGGCAACTCAGACTCACAGGACGCCATTAAAATTTTTAGTAGCATTCGTTGTTTCATTTAAAAAATTTTTAGGTACTATTAAAAACGTGAAAACGAAACATTTCCATCAACGCATTTTTTTATTGGTTAATTAGCTTAATTTGTTAATGCTGATTTTCTTCTACATATGAGTTCTTTTTATTATTATTTCAAATGCATTGGTTGTGAAAATGAGGGATTTTATTATAGCAGAGTTTTCAAATTATATTACATATTCAACTAACGGTATTATTTTTGATGATAATGAATTTTATTAAAGGATGTAATTAAATGTTCAAAATTCATAAAATACCCTTTTTTAAACATTTTAAATCGTTATTATATTATATACATTACGGTCAGTGTGATTAATGACATTACCCATAACATGGCTGTTCCATTTTTTACTCCCCCTATTTTAAATTGGCGCGAATGGCACTGACTACACTAGCCATATGCCGTTTAGGGCTTTAGGGTAACTTATCTCTTAAAAATTTTAATAATGTAAAAAAAAATCTTTCTGTTTGGGACGAGATATAATGGATAATATTTCTAATCAAGAAAGAGAACAGCTATAGATATTTTATAGAATAGGATTCTCATTATTAAGTTCAAAGAAGATAATTTACGCAATTTTTGATTAAGATTTCCAGGAAAGCTATTAAAATTTTAATGTCTTTCAATACATATCTTCGAAAAACTGAATTTTTTGCTATGTTGATAGTTAAAAATAAATAATGGACATGACGGGGACTTGAACCTGACGTGTTTAAAACTAGTTAAGCTAAATGCGAAATATTATAGGCATATTCATCACATTACTCCTAATTTGCAATAATTTTTAATATTTCTGTTGTGTATTATGCTATCCACTATTTACAACAATATACAATTTCTTGTTTATATTTTATTCATTTATGAATGTAATTGAATAAATATTAATGTTTTGTTGAATATGAACTACACCATTTTGATGCTTCGATTTTAAATCTGAAAATGCACTTATGATAACATATATTTTATGATATAGAATTTGATTCTCATTTATATGATAAAAACTTGTTAAAAAATTTTTAGAACTTGTGTGTTACAGCCTGAAGGGACGTCTAAAATTAATTGGCATGGTGTAACTCCGCTTCTAGAACCTGTTCTTATAAGTTATAAATAGATTCGCTCTAAAGATAATATTTTATAATGTTTTGCAAAACATACAATAAAGACTGACAGTTTTAATTCCTTAAATATTGCTAGTAAACGTTTTTGTAAGATAGTTCGCTGTAATAAAAGGTTCATTGTTTTATAAAATTCATGAAAGTTTCCGAACGTTGTTATTTGACAAAAGTTGAATTATTATATCATTCAATGATGCATTTTCATTTTATATAATTTCTATGCAGATTATCCTAGATGAATCTTGATTAGAAACAACCTAATTCTGTATGGGTGGTGGTGGTGCCTGGATAATTGCCCATCGTCTGGGATTTGCTGTCTCGTAAATGAGAAGTCTGTCCGTAGATCGCATATTAATAGGGATATTTTTCTTCGAGCATTGTACCCTTTTTATTTGCATGTGATCAGTCATTAAGATTATACTAATAGGTTAAGAGCTAGAGTAGAATTTTCGTTTATATGCACACAATAAAGTGCATGTTAGTTGTTGTTAAATATTTATGTATGTTGCACCAATTAGAGGAAGATATTATTTGAACATACATGGAATTCTATTCTGCTAAGATTGAGGTTTTGATATGCCATTTTTACATTTGATTTTATAACCAATTCTGTAAAACATGAAATTATTTTCTAGAGAGAACATTTGTAAGAATTTTTTAAATAAAAGTGGAGATAGGATGTATATGTGCTCAATTCTTTACAATTTATTGTGAGATTAATCCCGATATACTTTTAACAAACATATTTCATTAGTTTTTTTTTATTCAAAGCTCAAATTTTATACATCACTTAATTAATTTACAGAGGAAATTTACGAAACTTAGTTGGTGCTCGTGGACTATTCGAAACTTAATTCAGTTTTTCTGAAAATATCTTTTACGGTTTTAAGTTGATTAAATAAAATTCTGGGTCTTTTTTAAACGCACTTTTATTCTTTAACATGTATCTAAGATCAGTATTAACGGGGATAAAAATATATAATGGTGGAACATAAAAGAAGCATTTCATAACCACTATAAATGTATTCATTTACTTGTGCGTATGAAGGAAGCATATCAGTATTTTCCTTATTAACTAAATCAGCTTTTAAAATAAAGAAAATAGCCACGATTTATTCATTCTATACACGCTATAAACGCGCTTCTCCAAAAATAATCAATCAATCAATCAATGGTCTACAAATCAAGTATTTGGATGTTTAATATATTTTTACAGTGAATTTATCGTGACCTTTACTTCAAAGACCATTGCGCGTTGACAATTTAGGCACAGAGAGCATGTTATTTACGTATTTCATAAGTAATTCTACATTGAAGAGGCTCTTATATTTTCAAATTCTGTGTAGGATCTAATTTTATACTGTATATGTATGTATAGTTTAATGATAATATACATAAATGCTCACCCATGAGCTTTTAATAATTCTTTATTGATGCTACGAAAGAGAGAAATATTTGAGTCTTTTTAAAATTGTTTAGGATATTGATTAATAAGGAGTACTTTTTCATAAAAAAATAATGAAATGTTAAAATTAAACAACTGAATAAGAGGCTATTCATTTATAATTATAGTGAGTGTTTAATTTGAGATGAATCTGTCAGAGTTCATCTGCTAAATATTACAGCATAGTTAGAATATCTCTTTTCGATTCTATAAAAATATATTGACATTTAGGAGTAAATAACGATTTTTTGATCAAAATGTACCTAGTTTTTGTTGTTATTACCGAAATTTTTGTATATTATTTAGATAGATATAGAAATTTATTTATGAACTATTGTCCTGCTTTTATGTACTTTATCATAAAGCCAAAGATATGTGTGGAATAATTTTAGATTTTAAAAATAACTTTTGTATTTTATTATTACTTTGTGTAGTATTGCTGTATTGTATAGAATTATACTTTGCTATGTATGACATTTCTCATAATGCCGAGAACATACTTATTTTAGTTTGATATGTTATACATATGCATGTTCAATTGAAGAAGAAACAAATACATTTGTATATTTACAACATCAATGATTCTGAATAAAATGATAGTTACAAAATTCTTTGTATTCCCATTTTTGTATCTTGATTCCTAACTTTTATTTTATGTGTAGTATACATAGTAGTCATGTAATATGTAAAATGGAATGGTTCCTGATAAATCTTTTAAAATACATTTTCAAAAGATAAAACATAGCCATGACAAGAGTCTCTTCATTCGTAAAGTTAAATGTCTTTGTAAGGTAATTATTAATTTATATCCTATTAAGATTGTTAACCATTTTTTTGTTAATGTGGTACCGGCTAAAATTCCAACTGCAGTGGTCTCTAAAATCAAAGCCACAAAATCTGTAATAACTGTAGAAATATGTCATTGTTACAAAGTTGCAAAGAGAAATACTGCTGTGTGAGAAAACATATATTAGCATAATATGGAGTGTGACCATCGTGCACTGCTTACAAACGCCACGACGAGTCGTCATACTGTTAATGAAGGAGTCAAAGTTACCTTGCAGCAGTAAAACCCATTTTTTTTAAAGCACGGCTTTTAATGGATTTAGGGTCGTGTATTGGTTCTTCCTAGCTAATTCAAAACATGTTTTATTGGTTTTAGATATGGGCACTTCACCGGTCAGTCCATTCGACGAATATTCTCTTCAAAGAAATAGCTAACTGCGAGCTCTGTATAGCCTCGCATTTTTGTACATAAAAAGAAAGTCCTGGCCTGTTGCCCCACTTAAGAACCTCACGCAGCTCTCATTCCTTTAGCACTGTACGTGGACACTATCCGCATCAAAGGCATTTAACGGTATACGACTGCCCAACATGATGCCGCCTCAGAAAAGGATTTATCTGCTACCCAAATGGCCAATTTCCCTTTGGATAATAGCGGATAATAGCGAATTGTGAGTTCTTTCCAAATGAAGACTTGTCGAGAATAGCACACTTGTGTGCTGATTTGCCATTCGTAATAAAAAGAACATGCTCTCATTCTCGGTGTGTTTGGCTCCCCCACTAACGGATCTCTGAGTAATATGTTAAGAGAGAAAAACTACTGGTCACTCGGCGTAAGACGCCTTTGCTGCCGGGCGTCTGTATACTGTTTGTTTGGAAATTCTTTTTCCAAGCGCAGCAACAATATCAACAGAAAGCTTTGCAGTTTTAACCTACATATCAATCCTGTGCAATTGACTTCGCTCTTGGGTGGCCTTAGCCAGACCTGGTGATAGTACCATTTACTTGGATTTTATTCCCCAATTTGGATAACCTGTTTTTATGCCAATTGTAACTATGAGCCCCCTCCGTTTTAAACATTTCAGTTTCAAGCCTATCGATGACTGTCTTCTTTATTGATCATTTAAACGATTTTAACATCTCATTCTCATTGTAATCAGTCAAACTAGTAGGGTTTAATGTAATCTTCACAACATTGCAACCAAAATTCCCAGCGAGACGATCAGATATATTTTAATGCAAAATTTATGCTAAACAGGGTGAATTCAAAACTCTGCTAACATTTTGCTACTCATTCTTCAGAATATATATACGCTAAATTTTATCATTTTACAGGTAGCTGTTTAGAATCATTGTGAAAAACGTGTCTTAGTCCTAAATTATGGACACCAATGTTGGACACCACTTCATTGCATCTAGCGTGAAATATGAAAATAAAAATAAAAAGTAGATATAATTTGAAAATTTAAAAAATGTTTCACTTATTTTTCCCTCTAATCTCTTGTTTTTTTTAATGCGAGCTTTACCTTGCTTTTTACAAATTTTAAAATTTTCGGAAATTTTTCTAACTAACTAAATAAATACGACTTCATTTTATTGTGCTGAATACTTTCTATAATCAGATGTATTTCGTTGTTTCAAATTATTTTTCAGACAATATTTTTTATATCTAAGGCAAAAACTATAGAGCAATTGGTACTCATTCTAGTCTTGCTGATTCCCTCTAACCTATTCTTGTTCTATATAAAGATACGAGAAATTTTCATAGTGGAAATTCCATAAAGCACCACCTTTATAATCTGCTACTTTCGTTCTATTCGAAATTAAGTTGTCATAAAAATTTGATAGAGAAAGGAATACGGAAAGACCCATTTTTTTTTAAAAAATCCTTATACGTTTCAAAGTATTATTTTACATGATTTAAAAAGTTTTCCTTGCTAAATTTAGATGAACGAGAGGCAAATTACTTACCACCTCAATTTATGAAATTAGAAATACTTTTCATAGGTCGTTCGAATTTAATTCGTTATTTAATCGTATAAAATGTAACAGACTGTTTACTTTCTTGACAAGAGAACCCGCCATTTTTCTGTATTCTATTTACAGAGGTATTTTTCAAAAAATATTAAAACTGAACTTTCGCACTTAATATAGAAAGAAGGGAGGGAAAACTAATGCTTGGATCACCAATATTTGCTCCTATGAAATCATTTTATTCCCGTCGGCCTTGGCATTTCTTGAAGAAACTAAATTTGTTTGGATATTAATGAATCGATTATTGTTTCCCTTTTTAACATTTCAGCTCGATAGTTCTTTTGAACTTAGTTTACAATAAAATTCTTCTTGTAAAAATTGAACCTTTAAATTCTAGTGTGCAATGTTTATTGTTAACAAATAATTTCAGATTTTCTCAATTTGCTTCTTATAATGCTAACAAACTTATTTTCCGTACAAGCAAAAGGAAATTATTGATAACATTTAGGTATATTGTGAATATTAAAAAGTGTTATACAAAGGACAATTTTAGATTGACAAACTACCATTAGGATTAATATTTATCCTAAAAACAAAATACTTCAAAAAAAATAATAAAATGGGGACATTTAATATGTGAAAGAGTGCAGAACATATTATCCAATCATGTAATCTAACAGAAAAACCATTTATAATTCCACCTTATGTTACTACTAATGCCTGCCTATTTTATTAGCATGAAACCAGTTTTATTGCTATGCTCCCGAAATGAAAAAGGAAATATTGTCAGATTGATTCTCTATGTTGTTACAAGGTTACCACTGAACGCTGGATCAAATTAGATAAGTAATAAAATTTAAACAGTTATCAAATGACGGATTAACCGATCTCTCACTATAAGTAATATTTATCATTAATGAAAAGCAAAATAAGCTAATAAAAACATTAGGAAATAAGTAATATTTTTAGAGAGATAAAGCTCTGAATAATTACATATATTCGAAATATAATTCTATTTATTTTGAAAATATATAGAACTATATCAAATAAATAATAAAATTGATAAATATCCCAACATATATTCCATTTAAATATAATCTGAAATAGATATGAATAATAAAGATTTGTCAAATTAACATATATGCCCCTTTCAGAAGTCCTTCCGAAGTTATGCCTCTGAATCCGCTCAGCAGATGTTTACCACATTTATTCTTCATGACATGAATATTCAATCAAAATCGAAAGCTCAAAAAGTATCTAAAATTCGATCAAGCAAGTATTGAACACACGATCAAGATTGATAAACATTAAAATTTAGATAATAATTAAATGACAGATGAACACATTTGCCTGTAAAATTAATATTTATCATAAAAAGCAACCATATAATTTAATGTTACGAAATAAGAAATGAAGCAATACTTTTAGAGGTATCAAGCTCGAGAAATTATATATTTTTGAAAATTTAAAAGCACTTACTGCGGAAAAGAAAACGAATTAAAAAAGGGGGGGAAAACCTTGATATAATTCAGATTCGAAAATGAAATTTTGATCTGCATTGAAAGTTCGAACAGAAGTAAAATGTATTCATCAACTGACGAATAAATTTGCAGCTTTATTTTTTCAGAATCCATTACTTAATAATAATGCTCTTTTTTTTGCTACCATGCTTTTATCATTGCTAATAATACAAAAAAAAAATTATGTATCGAAAAGTGTTGTAAATTATCTTTAAAAAAATGATGTATTTTAAATTTAATACATTCAACACTTTCACAGCGTTAAAATTTGAAAGATATTTCGTTTTTTAAAAAAAATATTCATTATATGAATTAAATTTAGTATATATGCATAAAAAAGGATAATACAGTTTTCTAACATGTTTTAATTTTAGTTTGTAATAAATATAATCATATACGTGAAATTTTAAATCTTAATGAATTGTAGATACTATCACGAGAAAAAAAAATTATTAACAAATAATTTTACAAATTTAAAACCTTAACTTGAAATCCGTATACATATCTAATTTAAATGTTTAATATAAATTGGGAGGAATTTCGCAATAAGGAACAACCACCATCTTATTGAATTTCGGTCCTATCAATGAGAAATAAGTGTTCGATGCAATTTGCCATTTCAAATTATTTCATTGTGCAACAAACTTTATAATATTGATGTAAATTTTAAGCTCTTTAAGTTTTAATAGTCTGCTATACGATACACCAAGTGCAGTTCGGAATTCTGATTTATTTTCCCATTCAAATTTTATTATTTCTAAATACATTTGTGTAACTATTACTACTACTTATGTGAATGAAAGCCGGAGCTGTCGAGTTGGATATGTTTTGTAAAAAACTTTCAGGGGTATCATTCTTAAGTAAGATGGGAACTCAATTACGTTTGAATATATCAAACACTATTTCGAAGCTGCTTTCTGAAAGTTGTGTTTTTTCTTGTAACTGTCTAGAAGTCGCATGATGTTCTCTTTGGTATATCTCCAAATTCGTCTAGAATTGAACTAATCGCTTGATTATTTTGCCCGAGTTCCATACGTGCATTGATTTATCAAATTTTGATAGTTGTAAGCAAAAGATAAAGCATACATAGCAATTATAATTCAATAATAAAATTACTTCGAATACATATATAAGTTAAGTATTCAATGGTTTCTACTTTAATCAAAAGAAAATTTTCTCAAAATAAAAGGTATCATCTTATTAGATAGTTTAAAAAATTGTTAAGGGGTTAAAAAAAGAGAATGATATTCTCAGTAATGGGATATCTACGGAACATATCCCATATTTCCCCACTCGAAATCATACGTTTCCGAGCAATCATTATTCAACCACACTTTGCATTGCTTTCTCAATTTTGTCGAAGTTTTAAGGGATTGAAGCAATCGTTGCAGTCATCAAATCTTGCCCAATTAGAACTACATCTGCGTTATTCCATATTAATAATTTTTACTAGTTCCTCATTTATATTGGCTAATGAAGTTAATTTGGTTCAGTTAGGTGCATCAAATTTGTATCAAGAAAGACAGGGACGATTGATATACAGAACAAAAGCTAGGATCTGCAACGTTAGTTGTAAATGATTACACTAACTTACCATCCACCCAATGTTAATGAATCCAATAAAAATTGCAGGTTAATTATTTCTTCTAAATTCATTTAGTTAAATCTCAAAACTACTAAACTGAAATAGTACTAAAGGAAAGAACTTCAAACTCAATCTTAACTTCTTGTATATAAAAAGGAGCTCTTTTATGGACGTGCGCAGGAGACAGTGGCGAAAGAAAATGACGGTTATTATATTGTATAACTGCATCACAAGAATTGGTATTCTCTTACGTTCACACTCTTTTGATCTGGTTTTTGCAACTTTCTTCTAACTCTTACGAGCCTAACCTTTAGTCTTAGCAAACTACACAGCAGTGACTATATCTGGTGTCGTAGAGGGTTTCGAATGACCGCCTTTAGCATGCTTTCTAGAAAACTATCCGTTCTCTTAAGCTTCAAACTATACATACAGTTTTCTGTAGCTTGCAGAGCATCTTAAATACTATTACGAACGTGTAATTTTGTTTTCCTGCTCTGATACTGTCATCGTAAGGAAGAGATATTTACAGTATTATGTATTGGATAGTGAATGGGTGTGACGACAGAGGTCCCAGGGCTTGGAAACAAACTTGGCGATCATTTGGCGACTTGGCGACGAATTAGGTGACTTTGGCGACAAAATGGAAAGTACCCCAAACATCGAGAATTTTCCCGATCCGTCCATTAGGAGCCGAGATACATTTAGAATGCTCCTGATTGTTCCAGAAGATGTTAGCTCCGCCTCCCTCCAGTATATATAAGCAGCCAGTCTGCAGAGGAGTTCAAAAAAGAAAGGAGAAGACCCGAAGAGGAATCAAGCCGAAGCCCAACGGTCGGGTGAAGGAAGCGTAATCAATCGGAAAAGGAGCATACCTAAATAGAGAGGTATTAAACTGAACGGAGGACTGCTGTATGGCATATTCTGACGAAACCTGTGTCGTTGTCGAGAACGGAGCTGTTCAGAACTGAGGAGTAAGTAGTCCCATTGTGCGAAGTAGTGAGTCGGCAGCAAAGGCAAGAAGAGACAGAGGAATAGTTTCAGCCTACTATGGAGAGACCTACCTGAGCGCAGAAAAGAATCCCTTAAAAATTCCCTCTCCTGCCTGAAACCTGTCTGGCCACTTTGTGAGCTGTGGGCATTGTCACAACGGAATTGCTGCCTGTGGACTACTATTGCTATTGTAGGCTACTATCTGCAGTATGCTGTTCTGTGTGTTCATCTCGGTTGTATATAAATGTTTCCCTGTACATAATTGTAGGGTAAATATTTGTCGTCTTTGTGCTGTCCTGTCTTCGTCCTGTAAATAAACGTCTGTGTTGTGTCTTCTACTAAAGGACTGATCATTGCGTGTGCTCATCTCTAACACCATACGCACCGACTATACGAGGTAAAAAGAACCCGACGGATTTTAGGATAAGGAAAATCCGTAACAATACTTTAAAAATTAAATCAAGACTCCAGGGTTTTAGAATTCCATTGGTTTCATTTATTCTCTTCACTTCGCATTATAATTTACTAACTGTATATGTAGCGCAGAGTGTGTGTGTGTGTATTTAATCCAAGGAAAAATTCTTTACTTTTTCTGGTTTATTTTCACACACACACGCAAATATTTATATATATATATATATATATATATATATATATATATATATATATATATATACCG
>JAPMOQ010067128.1:4250036-4298866 GCA_026543055.1 Argiope trifasciata | reverse complement strand
CCCGATATGAATCCCATCGAGCATTTATGGGACATCATCGAAAGGTCCGTTCGTGCCCCAACTCCTGCACCATCCACACTTTCACAATTACGGACGTCTATACAGACAACATGGCTCAATATTCCTGCAGCGGACTTCCAACGACTTGTGGACTCCATGACACGTCGAGTTGTTTCACTTCGCCGGGTAAAAGGAGGACCGACACGATATTAACAGTCATCCCATGACTTTTGTCACTTCAGTGTATATAGGGTTGTAAAATAAAGAAGTGTCTAAAAATTCTGAGTATTCTTTGATCTATCGAGATCAAGACATTACAATATATATATAGCTTTCTGTAACTTGCAGAGCATCTTAAATACTTAAAAAATCAAAACAAGACTCCAAGCTTTTTTAGAATTCCATTGGTTTTGTTTATTCTCTTCACTTCACATCATGATTTACAAACCATTACCAGATTCCAAAAAGTTTACAATTTATCTTCAGCAATTATACAAAATAATAGTAATAAAATATGTTTATCAAAGAGGAAATACTTACTTTTAATAATATTTTAACAGAAATAAAATTTTTGAGCAGTTATAAAATGTCTGAAAAGGAATACTGCTAAGTGTTTATTAACAGATTATAACATTTACTGAACACCGCCTTTAAAATATTGGATTTTTAATTTTAAATCGACAATTATGTAAAAATATTAACTGACATAAAATTCAAAAATCATTAAGAAAAACTTCAATATTTATATTGTCCATATTATTATGGGAATTAAAACAAATTTCTCAGATGAGATCTCATCTCATTAGGAAGTTGAGGGGTCATCTCAGCTTCGTAACCGGAGGGTTTCAAGTTCGAGACTCGAGTCAACCGAAGAACCTTCGTGTAAGGGGTCTCTTGCACGTGTAATCTGTCCGGCCAAACGTCCTCCCGTTGGCTTGGAGAGGGGGGTGCTAGCTCTGGCGTCATCCTCGTTTTCTGACCGTGGTTCAAAATTACGAGGTCCATCCCAAAATAGCCCTATCGTTTCTTTACAAAGGGACGTTAATATACCTAAACTTAAGAAGTTAAGTTTATCCGAATGTCTAGATTTAAAGTCAATGGAGCTTTAGTGTGTCGATACGCTTTAGCCATCCGGCAAATCATACTTGTCCTACGAAACTTTCCTTTTAGCATCGCTGTAAAAAAGAATTGTCTTATTAAGTTGATAATTAACTTTAACTCCCGAAATGCATAAGAATATACAATACTTCAAACATCGACTTTCGAATGTTCCCAGGAATGCACGGTCGAATAGATCCAATATGAATCTTTTAGCTAAAAGGAAATGCATTTTATGTAAAATAAGACTAAAATTTGAAGAGAGCAAGGATTTTAAATTGTTCTCCAGAGGACAGTCATTCCATCAAAATTTAAATAACTGAATAAATGGACTAAATTCATGATGTAGCGTCAGCAACTAAGCTGGAAACTTCGACCACATGAGATCAGTTGAAAACTCCCTTATAAATTCCAAATATCGAATCTGACTAGGTAACCATTGCTCAGAATTTTGCTGGAAAGCAAACTTACGAGATTTGTGGTCGTCAAATTGAAAACTGCCGACTTTCAATGAAGTGACAGAAGTACTTGATTGAGGCATAAAATGCCCAAGTCTCTTTCATATATATTATACCTACATTCATCGGTACTCAGTTTCAACTAAGCAATCAAGAAGTCCAACTTTACTAGTAACCACTTGCTGCAACACATAACTTACAGAGATGTCTGATGCCTTTGTGGGTGTAACATTCCCCGTCCCCCTTTAGTGATAAAATATTTCCGCCAGCTGTGTGCCCTTGTGTTCGCTCGACACTTATAGATAACCAGATGTTGCAGATGCTCTCCTTTCGGGACCTGGGGCCTCTAGAGCTAAAAGAACACACGTGGAAATTCCTCTCCCAGAAGTCAGTGATAGCGCTTTCCGAGACAATGGAACATCCAGACATCTGGATGCCGCTTTTCCCTATTGTAAGCTGACCCCATGTTCCAGACTTTTCGGCGTGCCTTAATTACCTTCCGACGACAGACTGACGCCCTTGGAAATGGCCCTTTGCTGGACATGATTGGCCGGAAGAGAGGACCAGTAGCCACTGAAGAGGAGGCGGAGTTTTTCTCTGGGATAAAAAGACGGAGAGTTTTTTTTTTTTTGAGGAGAGAAGGGTTTCTGGGAGACAGCTGGAGTACGCCCGCGAGTCCGGTAGATTTGGAGCCCCGCCTGAAACGATGACTGACTGACCAACCCGAGAATTCCCAGTGGTGTTGTGATTGGCTAAATAGCAATTATTTAATCAAGAAAGAAGGAGTGGTTCTCTCTCTGTGTGTGTGTGTATATATATATATATATATATATATATATATATATATATATATAGGGTGGTTGTTAAATAAAGAAGTGTCAACAAAATTCTGAGTATTCTTTGATTTATCGAGATCAAGTCATTACATGGGCAAGCATACAGGAGTATTTGGAACTGGATGGGCCAATAATGTAGATTTGGCAAATAATTCTTTAACCCAATCTAGACGAATTGCAGGTATTATGTGCAAAGAATTTTCAAGCCAAAAAGACCGGTTGCATATCGTATGTGCAATAATATTGAATATTGCAGCTTCTGGAAAGGGTCCCCTCCCCCCCCAAAAATGCGTCATCTCGATTGGGTTAATCTCATAACGAATTTTCTTTGTCTTATTTGATGTTTTATTTTGTTTTCCTTTTTCCCAGCTATAAGATGCAGACTTGCCTGGTCTCTGGAAATGTTTTTAAGAAATTTATGCTAGGAACTGATTATCGCTTTAAAAATGACTTAGCCCCGCAATGGTTTCTCATGAAAATCTAATAAGTCTTGATCTTTTTGACCAAAATTGCATTTCTCGAGATTTAGCGATTATGCCGAGATCCTTCGACTTTTAGAGTCCAAGTTTCAGTTTCTAAGAATTTTCAGCACTTGAAACTTATGAAAAACTCGTCCAAGTAAGAATATACTTCATTGATACCAAGCAAAGTCTCTGAGCAGCATTGCGAAAACAAGCTGTCATCTGTCTGTATTCAGTAAGACCAGTAGGCTCAATAACTGCATTTTTTATGAACGTCTTTAGGCACAATCAATACCTAATTATTTGTTTTTGCCATATCAATTTTTGAAAAATTTGTTTTGATTGCAAAACTTGAAGAAAAATTGTGTATGCGATAATTAATAGTGATTAGGCAGCGTTGAAATTTTTAAACACCGAAAAAAATCCGTATACCCTTCACGCGCAATTTTTCTCTTTTCTCCCCCCCCAACAAAATGGACTGAACTTATGGTCTAATATTTCGTAATAAAATCGTCTAATAACTAATCTAAATATAACTCGTCTGTAATGGTCTAATAATTCCTTGTTTCCAGAGAACTTGAAATTCCTTCCTAAGGAAATCCATTTTATTCGGAGACAATCTGAATTTGAGAAATACTGGGTAATAGCGAATCTTGATGCAATGGGTAACTGTATGATGATTTCTAGCGATTTTAAAAAGAAATTCCAGCAGTAATTTAATTACAATGGAAACTCACTTCCAATTAAATTCACAGGAAGAACCAATGTACCTTTCAATACCAATAACAATAGGCGCTGTGCCTTTCTTAGCGAGGAAGTTAATATTATCGACAAGGCACCTCCTTTTAAAGCTCAAGGATATCAAATTTCTACAATAAATTGGCTCCTAAAATCGTAACTGAAACATTTAACGTAATTATAAGATCATTTAAAGTTTCTTCCCAAGCCGAGATCCAAATTTAACTATTTTGAATCGCAAGTTTTAATTTGGCTATCATTATCTGTCCAAAGCGCACGCTTTTTGAGATTCTTATATTCATTTAAATATATAGATATTGTTATAGATAAACTGACTCCCAATTAACTCCAGATTTTTGATACTAACCAATTTATAAATCAATTGTTCTCTTAATGTACCAACAGAGTTGAGTAAAGGTTTTCTACTGTCTCAAGACCTGCTCTTCAGCCAAGTAACTAATATCTGCACAAATAAATAATATAAAAAGATTATTGGAAATTTTATATATAAGAATAAAACGCATAACTTAACAAATTATAAAGGACAAAAAATAGCTCTTATAGCAATCATAAGATAGAATTACAACCACAATTTTAGACTAAAAATTATATGGGCAGTACGTTCCACTATTCATGTTTTTATTCCTTTAGGTTACATCATCTCGGGGTAGTCTTCATCTTATGGGCAGTACATCAATTAATCTCGGAAACGTCTCTAACTTTTTTGATTAAATTTTATGTTTAGATGAGGTTTTATTTTTTAATTTTTTCCATACAGATGTTTTTTCTGAAAAAATTAGATTTTCCACACGCACACACACAAAATTGTAACTATTAAAGCCTTTTTCTATCCGCTCTTATGCTGACAATGTCATATAGTGTCATCTCGGATCCGATTTCACACTGGTGAAACCAAGTGTAAATTCATAAATATGAAAATAATAAACTGTTTAATGAATATTATAATATACAGCAGATAGTTTCGAAAAATATAATAAACTAAGTGCATTCATATTTTTTAAAAAAAATTTAAAGGACTAATTCACATGTAAGACTGAAAAATATTCATATGTAATCGGTATGTGATTCGTATCTGAAATTCGTAAATATCTCCCTTCCCCCCCCTAAAAAAACGATATTACAAGAGAAAAACTACTTAACGAAGCTTGGTTTTTCCATATATTTTAATTTGTAATAGATAATACTACACATTATGAATTTCAAAAGCAAATTTTCATTTCATTTAATTAACCATACAAAAACAAATATAAAAATTTCACTATGTAATCAAATGATTCCTAAATTCATCTAGCTTAAACATATCAACCACAATTTAAACATATTAAGCAATGCAGTTACGCATGCTGAATATCTGCTAATAATCTTAATCAAGCGAATCAGTGCGAATACTCCTTTTTCACTATTTATAAACTTATTAGACACAAACAATCCTAATGGCGCCCAAAAAATTCTTAAAAGGGACAATGTACTAAAAAGGCTCTAAGGGTAATCCCCCTTGCAAAGTCATTCACCCCTCGAGACAGAATTCTTGAAAGGATTACGAAAAAATTTGAAAAGCAGATTCTTACTTCATCCGAAAATCGGCATTAAGATGGTCGACTTGTAAAAAAGCGAGGAACGAAGGTTTCTTTGAAATATAAAACAACAAGTAACATCCCTTTAATTGTTAAGAGAATTTTAAAGAAAATTAAAGTTTAGGAGCCAGATGTACTGATATATAGATGCTAATTTTTACTAGAATATCTATAAATTTTAAGATGTATTAATACTCATATTTCAATATAAGCAAAAAAAAAAAAAAAAAAAAAAAACCCTTAAATGCAAAAAAATTATGCAAAAAAAAACCTTCACGAGATGTTTTAATAATACTCAAATATGTGTGCAAATCTATATCTATACTTATAATAAAGCTCAATGTGTGTGTGTGTGTGTGTGTGTGTGTGTGTTGGCGCTCTACAGGCCAGACTGTTGGACCTACAGCTACCAAATTCGGTACATGTATACCTTGGAGGTCCGGAATGTGCACCTCGGAGCCCTTTTTTCGAATTTTTAATTAGAATTTGAATTAATTACAATTTAAGCGAAATTTCGACGTTTTTCCGCTATAACTTCCGAAAATATGATCGCATAAACATGATTTTTACATTAATTTAAAGATTAAAAAATTAGCCTTCTAATGGTATCAGTATTTTAATGTATAACTTAAGCTTCTATTTTTAACGAATTTTTAAAGAAATATTTTAACCATGTTTTTTTTAGCACGTGACTAGATAAAATAAAAGAATGCCGGAAGTTCAAATAAAAATTATCATCGCAAATAAATCTAAAGCAATACAACTTTCAGCACGTGACTGGATAAAATAAAAGAATCATAAAATGTGTTATTTTCTAAAAAAAATAAATGCAAAGAAAAGGTTTCTTTAATCGTTTGCAATATCTAAATCATTTATTCCATAAATCATTTTTATTTACAGTAAACCTGATTGAATTTAGACAGGATATGCATTGAAATCCAGACTTAATGGCATATTTATGTAATCGTTTGCAATATCTGTATCATTAATTTAATACTTTTTTCCCTTTCTCGCTTTCTTTAAAAAACACATTTAATATTTTGGCAACATCATCGAAATTTTTTTTAATATTTTGGAAGCGTAACCGATGGTTAAAACTGACTGATTTATAAAATTAAAGAATATTATTAGGAAAAGGTGTACTTTTAGAACTTTCCGTCCATCATCTTAAAGAAAATATTAATTTCAGGTCAATCAATGCTCGGAATTACTTCAAGGCTAATGAATATGTGATTTAATTGAAAATTTTAGAACCCTTTACACATGGCGAACCAGCTGGTCGTCAAAGGCGGCTAGTAAATAATAATTAAAAATATTTTAAATAAAATCAAATTTTGGACATATTCTCGAATAATAAAATTAAGAAATACTGAATCAATTTAAATATATGGCTTCAGATGTTCATAATTAAACTTTTCACATTTCACATGATTAGTTGAAAACTAAAATTGTTGTAAAATTTGAAAACTAAATGGGTTCAAATATTTATTGTTGATACGCATTAAAGTTTTTATGGAACACTAAAATTGTTTTCAAAAGATATCAAACGGAATCGGAAAAATATATGGATTCAAATATTAGTTATTAACACACATTTTGCTTTTGAACGAACAAAACGAAGATTGTTATTAATATATAAAAGAAATGAAATAAGAAATATATATAATTTTTAAATATCACTTTGTCTTGGCAATACGATAGCACACGGCTTATTGCTGCTCTACTAACGACTAGAAATTTTCGAAAATTTGTATTTTTCAAAGCGGTTGTGTGAATCACTATCTGATGTCACGGTCATAGATGAACTTAAAAGTTTTCCTCAAATGCAAATAACGTCACGCACTTGCAAACTTTCTGGTCGTATTTTTTGTGGTACCAACACAAAACAGAGTCACGACTGTCGGATGATCTTGCACCTCATGAGAAAGATCTGAGAATTCTCTTTTTAAAATTACTCATTCGGCGTTTACTTAGCTCAGTAAGCTGTTTTCACAAAGTATCAATGTCAATTCCTCGATTTGAGTAAACTCAAGTTTTCTGTAACAGTTAAAACTTCAAAATCATCGGTAGCCGAATCTTGAACTTTGTCGGTTATTTTTGAAATCGTATCAATATCTGTAGTAGAAACAGACAATTTACTAAACTGAAACCGAAAGATGTGGTTTGCATACATTATCTTTTAGTAACCTTCAGCGAGATTTTATTTATCAAAATTTATTGCGAGGTGTCTTGTCTCTAAGATTTAAAGCTCCTGTGACAAAAATTGCAACTTTACAGACCAAGAATTAGGAAAAGTTTCTATTAATCGCGCCAAATGCTTTCTACGGACCCTGTTGAGGTGAAGATCGCAGAAAATTCTCTGCATAGGTCAACACTTTTCAATCCAAAGCTAAAACTACGTAATGATATTTAATAAATCGAATTCCAAATTTCTTTCCTAAAAAAGAGGCTAGACCGCAAAAAAGGTTATCAAGCGTTAACTAATACCCTAGACATGTCGATACTAGCTTTCATATCTGGCTTTAAAAATATGATTAAAAAAAGTGATCCAATTGGACAGTTTGTGTTTAATACCACAAAAGCTAGTTTTGTCTAAACTGCGGCATACACAGGCATGATGTTAGATGTACTAAAGAGAGTTGTTAGATATATTAAAATAGAATTGGAAAAAAAATAGAACAATTCGAAATGAAATATTAAAAAAATTTGTGTAAAATAGGCGGAGTTCAGGAATAACAAATGAATAAGTTTCCAGATCTATAACAGAAGTTTGTAAGTTAAGTTAATGCAGCGGTGGTGAAAGATATGAGAAACAGAATCAAGTTTGTAGTTATCAGTCTAGTGCTGAGAATAATGATTGCACAAATATTTTTTCCAACCAAACCCAAGGAATTCGTTAGAAACTGCAGGTTAACAAAAAGTATTTAAAATAATTAAAACTTAAAAGTATAGTATGTAATAAACATTTTTAAGAAGAAATGCGGCAACCGTAATCTGTAATTTCCTTTATATAATAAGAAACGGACTCACAGGCATTACGCTGGGGAGTGTTAAAAGGCGACGATGATTACTGGATCGATCTCCCCAAGTAATTCCTTTCTTTTTTCCCCCTCATTTATTTCTCTCGTCATTTCCCCAATATCATGTTATTTAACTTCCGCCTTTTTGAAACTTCCCCTAGAGATTTTTAAATCTGTTTTTCAATTAGAGGTGGGATTATTTTCTTCACAGCATCAGTCATAAGTTAGATCAGAGTTTCTGGTCTATAATTGCATGTTCCCTCTGGTAATCACCAATTTTTATCTTAAGCATGGTATCCTCATTATAACGTACAGCATATTTCAAATAAGATATCTTCCTCTTTTTTTCGTTTATTTTTAAACACGTTCTTAATGAAATTAATAAAAAAAAATAATGAAATCTTTCGTCAGTTCATTCCTTAGATTTTTATTGAACTGCCCTTTTTGTTTGATCAGGACATCGTTAAACATTCCAATTTTCACTTATTTGTGATACACTGTTTTATCAGCTCCATCTGTATAATCTTAACTTTTGTCATCCCTAAATTCCTTTGAATTTAACTCAGGCTGACTCACCCGCTAATCCCCTTCAGAAACACCAGCAAATGTATTTGCTCTAATTTTGGCTGGTCTTATTCATGAAATTTTAGAAAATACCAGAAATCCCCCCCCCTCGTAAAAAAAGATCTAGAGAGCACAAAAAATCTGATTACAATGTGCCTCACTATAAAAATTTTAAAAAACCTTATAATAAAAACTTCCAAAAATTACTGAAATGCTCTTAAAGAATTCAAATTCATAGGAATTTCAGCTTAATTATCCAATACTTAAAACTTTACAAAAGATTCACTAAAATTTAAAAATTATATTGAAACTCATGTTAAGGATAACATTTTCTATATTAAAATACATTTATGTAAAAGAATTACATTTCGAAAAAGCAAACTCTAGAAAGACCCAAATTCAAAGTTTCATAAAAAAAGCACAAAAATTCAAATACTCATAATAAAAAATAAAAAACTCACTTAGAACATCGACGATTCATATGCAAACAATTTCAAAAACTTCATTAAGTCACACAGTAATTGAAGAGAAAAAAGTTCCTCAAATTGAGTTTAAACTCAGAAGAATTTCAAATCTGGGGAAAAGTTCAGGAAAACGGTTATAGTGTAAACTACCAAAACAATGCAAACAGCTTGTAAACGCCCGAAATATAGTTCCAAAACCAGAAAGATTACTCTGAAGGAATTTAGAAAATTTGGTAGAAATCATGGTCCAAGGATGATTATTGGAAAACAGGCTGTGTTTTAGAAAGGTTCTAGAGACAGGAGGGCAGCAAAAATTGAAAATGTAGGGTACAAGTGACTTGATCCGGTACAGTAGAAGAGTGGTGAAAACAAAATGTGTTTGAAAAGAACAGTTGCTCCCGACAAAGCTATAGGTAGACCTCGGAGGAATCCAGCAATCTGGCAAAATTACTGAAAGAGGAGCTCAACTTTCTCTCGAATTCAGCCCAGCTATGTGAACGATTTAGACATCCAGTGATGCTCATTTTTATATATGCATAGACAAAGATAGACGAACTTTAGGCAGAATAAGTTGATTTATACAGTAGAAACAGTTTTTAAAAGATGAAAAATTCTTAAACAAGGTTTTTACATGTTCTCATGCTAATTGTTATCCAAAATAACTTGTTGTAAATATCCAAAGGTTCAACAATGCGAAGGGAACGAATTGATTTATCAGTCTTAAAGCTTCATAATTAACTAATTCAGTATATAATCTCCAGGTATTAATTTAAACCATTAGAATCGTACGAAAATACATAAAAAGGCAAACATTTTACAATTTAAAGCGTCAAAATGATTCTGAAGTTTATTCAAAATCACCCACAATATTTGCATTCAAAAGCCAGATTTATTAGCTAATATGAAATTGGAGTTCGATAAGTAATACTTTTATTTTCAAAACAAATAATTTTAGTATGAAATAAATTTTGCCAAAATCAAAATGCTGAAATGGTAAGACCAACTTTGTTTTTATTGGTACGTATTCTCCATAGCAAAAAACAATAAATAGCTTTGGAACGATACTTATTGCATGAAAATCACCAGCGCTAAACAGACTAAAAAGAAAAGATAAAACAAACGTATTATGCCTACCAGAGGTGAAGTTCTACATATTCCTTTAGGCATGATACTTGCTTTGGCTCTAGACACCATCTTCCGTTTGCAAAGAGTCGTTGTTGTTGAAGAAGATCAAGTAGAAAATTTGTGAAACATAATAGCATGTTTTTCGCTTTATGTTGCTTCTCTGCTGTTATTGGTTGCTTTCTTTTTACTCTTACTGCATGTGCATTTTCGTGCTAACGGCGCCGCTCTAGAGCTTTTTATTCAAACCATATGCTTGGCGCAGTATGGCCAGGGATGGCTCTTGCTCAAAAAAAAAAAAAAAAAAAAAAACACCAGAGCTAGCTTCAGTTCATACCTCAAAATATTTGGAATCAAAATTTTATTCCATTCTTGATTATTTCGGTCTTAAATATCAGACTATATTTTTTTCATAAACACTCGGTAATTAATTACAAAGTTTTGCTAAATAAGGTGAGCCATTGTGTTAATAAATTTTGGTTTGATACATGTGGATGATAAAATTTTTTTAAGAAATCGGACCAATTAAAATTTAAAATTTTAATTGGACCCTCTATATTTTAAAAGCGATAATCAGAAAAATGTTTCTTCTATATTCATCTATGCACTTTTCTATCTGCAAAGTTTGCCGAGATATTAAAAGAAAAATTCATTGATTTAGATTGCTCTTTCATATCCCTACTCGTTTTTGAATGTCTTTTATACAGTGTGTCCACCCGGAGAACACTTCCAGCCAAATACTTATGTGTACGGCTGGAGTTATAGAAGCATGTTTAGGTATAAAAGATCCATTTTTAATAGGAGGAATCGGATGGAAGTTGGTTTTTTTCCCGTGGCATAAGTTTGAAACGATAAAAAAGAGTTTACTATTCCTAAAGATAAATTTGAGTGTAATCTAAATATTCGAGATAAATCTGTTTCTGAAGCATCATTATTACTTTTTTATAATAAAAGCACAAATGAACTGTTTATTTCATTTGTGTCAATCAATTTACTATAATCACTGTTTATTTCATTCACTATGAAGATGATCCACTAAAAAGCTTTTGAGACTTATAAAAGCCCAAAATAAAAATATTATTTCTAAAATTTCGAAATACGACATACTTTGAAGCTTTGGAAAGCTTTTGTTCAATTACTTGGCAAGTATTCTTTTATTTTACTTAATAATATGTACTGTAATATATATGATTCGTAATCATTTTCATTAATCGGGAGCGTTTGAAAAAAGGTTAAATTTAGTGCAAAATATTCTAGATTTTCTGAAATATCTAAGAATCATTTAAGTCATAAAACTATTTTGTTGGATTTATAATATAAATAAAATAATATTTAAAAAATATAGAGGATATCTTAAACAAAGATAATAATTCAAAAAGGCATATTTTAGTGCGTGCGTGTGTTTAATTCTTAAGTTTAATCTATGTACAAATATTATTCTGTTTTACACTGAAAATGCATTCATTTTTGATGAGCTGATACCTTGTACAAAACGAAATTAACAATGTTTATGAATTAAGGTTCTTTAAAACGACAAGACTTTTCAATAAGAATTTATATTCGAAATATGGAAAAAAAAATTCCAATTGAAATTTGTTCTCTTTTTGTGAACTGCGTTAAATCTTAAACATTTTAGCACCGGCAAAAGATCAAACTAACGACAAAACGTTAAATAATATTTTGTAAATGGATATAAATGGATGAAAGTAGCCGAGCAATAACCAGCCGCACGGTCTGTCATTTGATTTTCATACATCTTGACTGAAGGATATATTACCACGGTAATTAATTTCTGTTTTGTGTTAGGTTTAGAATTCTACTTTATGAGTTTAATTAAAAACTAATTTTTCTTCTACTTCATTTGTTAAATTCCGTTTCACATTATGAAAGGGAATCCGTTTTTATCAATTGTATAAAAACATCAAAGCAAAAAACACTCACATATGCATTCCAGAATATTTTTAACAATTAAATTTATTTTCATGGTGATAACACAGTTTGGATACAAACAATTTTTAAACATGTATCACATTTTACAATACTACAACAAATTTTAAGTTATTCTGAGGATAATATTACGACATTCTAATCACAACACAGTTAGTCATATATATATACATTTATTTTTAACTACACACTTCTTTGGTATCATCTGCCAACAAAATTTCATAGAAAATCAGGTTTTAAAAATGTTTCTATTTATGATAAAGGGTAAATTTACATTTCTACAGAATAAATAGTTACAGATAACGTAAAATGTTAACATTTTATAAGGGTTCTTTGCCAACACATTTTCATTAACAACAATTTCTAATTTAGGGTCTTACTCTATATTATAATAATAATACCACATCATACTAATAAGTATTTTCACAAATTCTTCAACCTATGACAATAGCATAGATACCCCAGTGAAACTGAAGGACTTCTTTATAACTACAAAAAAGTCATGTAGAAAAAATGAGTTGGAATTATCTGATAAACTGAAATAGAATAAAAAGTATGAATTTTTTTTATAGAAAGTCTAGAAGTCACAACAAAATTTGTAAAAGCAAACTTCGCAGATCGAAAAACTTTAAGTAAATTGAAATCATGTTAATGTGTTGTAATTTTAGTAGCATGAATATTTCTGATTTTTTTTTGTTTCCTTTTAATATTCATTGTGAATTTTTAGCCTTATCCTACTTTTTTATATGCCTCATGTTTTTACGATTTTTGTTTTGACCTTCAGTTCTTTGACGAAAGAAAATTTTCCTTCCTTAGTACGCTGATACAAGGGTTTTTAAAAACACTTTTATATTTATTATTTTATGATTTTCTTACGATGCTCATTGTGGGTCAGTCTTGACGCTCCTTTGCCGATCGAAAACTAAAGAGACCCTTTAAATCCTTTGCTAATCGCATTCACTGAATAAATTTCTCAAAAGTCGGAACAGTTACTTAGATTAGCAACCAAAGTTTAATGTATGCTATCTCCTTAAAGGGCTTTTTGAATAATTTTTTTATTATATTTGTTTTAAGTTTAAAGTATATTTGCAACTCTATGTCCTCGTACGGACACCTTTAGAAAGAAAGATGGGGGGAAAAAAAAGGCGAGGAACGGTTACGCTTTATCCGGAAATAAAGCGTGGACACGGAGTAGCGCTGCAATGCCATACGTAAACCATTACACAAAATTAGTCGTTTCATGTTTACACTTATATTTTAAACAAACATAAGATTTAATCGTGGGAAAAATTGCCATCTAACAGTATTCTAATATTGGTGCTAATGCAAACAGGAATAGAGCATCAGGGATATCTGATGTTCTATTCCTGTTTGCATTAGCAACATTCCTATTCTAAAAATAAAAACTTTAATAAATCTGATTTATTATAACACTTTTAATTTTTAATATTTATTTTAAATTTAATTTTTTTTTCATTTTTTTAAAATCAAAAATATGGATATTAAATCAAAATCGTAAAATCAGATATTCTAATAAAAATATTTTAAGTAGAATGAAATTTTAATCTCGTTTGTGATATATTTTAACTGTCACGAACCTTGGCATGACATTTTATTCGGCAAAACGATTTTATTACATTATCTGGAGTAAATATTGATTATTTACATATGTACAATTAAGATTCAATTTTATAATTCATATCTCGGAGCCTCCTTTTGGAACTTCTATTTAGACACACCAATGTTTTCCACTCCTTCAAAGCAATCCTCCCTATCACTTCACTTCACTTCTTTTGTTCATGGGCCCGAAACAGCTAAGTGGAAATTTGGGGCATGATATTATTTTTATATGTACTTTGAATCTCTTCCTCTTGTTTTCAATGTGTATTAATTTCCTTATAATATTGCTAGATTTTTGATAAATACCATTAGCTTTTTTTACAACACTTATAAAATGGTGTTTAAGATCTTTTTATTAAATTAAAGACTAATTTTTCATAACTCATGGTTAAAATAGAATACAACCTAAAAAAATATTTCTCAAATTTATTTCTAAATGTCATTACCACTAAAAAATGTTTTTGTAGCTAAATGAGTTTATTAATTAATAATTCTAAAACAGTTAGAATTTTTCATTGTCCTTAAGATCGTTCAGAACTCTAGTATATTAGGAAAGGAGTGAAAAATTGACATTCATACAAACATGAAACATGCGAAGTTTAGTAAAACCATTAAAAAAACATCCATGCCTTATTCAGGATTTGAATTCTATCAACATGTAAAATGTGCATTCACAAGGAAAATATGAAGAATTTATAGAAGAAGAAAGTATAGGAATTTTAATATATGCACACTTAATAATAAGGGAGTTGTGTTGCTCCCCTTTTTGAAGTCAGATGACGGAAGAAATCGGACTTTTACTCACATAAAAAAATATTCAAGACTTTTTTAGACCACAAATCCAATCATTCAGTGATGTAAACCTGGTACTCAAATCATTTAACCAAATCGGACGGCTTGTTTTAAGTTTACATCTCTATTCTAATCAGTATTATAAAATTTCACCGCGAAGAAATTTATGTTCTCATAATATCTAAGAATAAATATTGTAATTTGAGCATAATCTACATATTTAATTCTCTAGATCGCATTAATAATGTTTTAAGAATAAATTTTCTTTTTATATCCTTAATTTCTTGCACTTAATAATTTTTTAAATAAAAGAAATAGATGTCAAAACTATGAAAATATTAACCTCTGACGGAAATATTTAAGTAAATTGAAATTTGAACTGCCCATATTCTCAATATATTTCAAATTCTAACGAATATGAAGGAGCTTTTCTCTTAAGATATTCACAGGACCATAAGGTAGGGGGTGTAAAACGTCTAAACCATATTCAAGAATGTAACGTGGGCACGGTAGCGCTAAAACACCGGAGCAAACTACTATATCACATTAGCTGCTGTTTTTAAGCCTACATCCATATTCTGAACTATCACAGAATATTTCTTCATCAAGAAAATTATCTCCTGTTAACATTCTAGATTTCTAAGAATAAATATTCTAGCAAGTAATCTAAATATTAAATATTCTAGTTCATCATAGTTATCTTCTTACTCTAAGAACAAACATTTTAATTCTTTTCTTTTCAGGCCATTTTTCTTTTCTTACTTTAAATATCTTTTCTTGATCAAAAACATGAATGACAAAACAAAACCGTAAAACCCCGAAATTCTGATAAATACAATCAAGGTTAATTGGAATTTTAATCACATTTATAATTTGCTGTAACTTTAAATGATAATCCAAAACTTCATCAAATTTTCATTATATGTTAATTTGCTTAGAGTATTGTAAGATTTTTGATGAAAGTTTTTTTTCTACTTTTTACAATACCAATAAGGTTTTAATTATTTTATTATTTTCTACTCTTTAAACTTTTAGAATGCATGATTCATAATCATAAATACTGTGAAATGTAAACATTAATATTTTTCAAACTGAATCTGAATTCTAGAAAAGATGGATTCTGTGAGATGTATTTTTTGTTAAATTAATGTATTAATTTATAATTATGAGCATAAAGCTTTTTTTTAATATTCTGTTGTCATCAGAATTAATAATTTTATAGAATCTCAGATATCTGGCACAAAATTCTAATTCTGGAAACATGCGAAGTTTAATAAAAGCATTTAATAAAAAGCAAATAGTTGACAGCAAAACTGTTAGTTCGTGCGAGCAAGACATGCATATTTTAAATGACTAAGGAACACATTAATATGCTATTTCTATTGTTAATGATGCTCTTTTCAGTCCATCATGCATTTAATTCAAGAAGAGAAACCATCAAACAAAGATAAAGAACCAAACTTAACATAATCCAAATGCTGCATAACCTTCTTTGAATTGAAAATTTAAAATCCATTTACAAGATAAAGAACAATTCTTTCATTAAATGTGAAAACATAATTTACTCTACATTTCATTATAAGTTATCTTATTTCACAATAATGTAATTTTCTAAATAATATCGTTCAAGATAATGCAGAACAATATAATAGTTCTTGCTCTGTTATACAATGTTGCTATCTTGTCCGACGATTACTATTAGTCCGTATTAGTCCAGCTTTAGCTTCGGCAACTCATACGCATGATAGTGCAATGCAAACTACTTTTCAGACATTTGCATTTTTTGCCACTTATATAGATCCACAAGCAATTATAGAAACTATTTTAGCTTTATATGGACAATTTTTGTCCTATAAAAAATTTTTAATTAATTTTCAGGATGATAAAGTGATAAATAAAATATTTTTGATGATAATAAAAAAATGAAAAAAAAAAAATATTGATTATTGTTGAAGTAAAATTTTTTAAAAATTCCATTTCAAAGCAGCATCTGGGATTTTGCGAATAAATGAAAGTAAAATAATTTCTATCAATTTGCATTTCATTTTTTTTCTTGCAATATCATAACATCATGACAAATAAGTGTAAATTATTTGCCGTGTTTAAATGTGATTTGATTATTATTATTAATAATTAAATCACATTTAAAACCATCATATAAATGTGCATTGAAGCTCAGCTGTGACAACGCCATACACTTTTTTCTAAAGTAAGACATGTAAAGCAATAGAAAAGTAAATTGGCTTGGCTCATTTGAGATTTGTGATTATTGACTACAATGAGATAAAAGTAACTACCTTAAACTATATTTACTGAAAGCAGAATTTCTTTTTTGCCAAATACAGATATAAATAATCCTGGAAGCAGGATATCTCAATTGATGAGATCAATATATTTAGATGGAAGCTTTTTATAAGTAGCTCGATTCCGATAATAAATCAAGAATCATAAAAATACATAGTAAAATATAATGTCCTTGAAAAATATTTTTCGTAGCTAACAAATTGTTTTATAACGAGTTTTAATATCTAAATATTTTAGGGATTCACAAAAACGCCGAGAAAAATTATTTGTTTATTTTTAACAATAAAACGGTTATGTCTTTTGACAGCTTAATGCTGTAACGAAAAAGACATTTGATATTTTTGATTCCCTTAAAATGATTTCATTTGCATTTTTTTATTAGATGACTCAATTCAAATAATCAGCGCCATGCAAGTATAGAACAAATATGAAATTAAGTTGTCTTTGATATTACGTTTAAGAAAATAGAATCTTACTAATACCGTAATTTGGCCTAACTTCTAAAATTGTTTCTCCTAACTTTTAGTTCCTAAATTAAAGTATACTGTGACTTCCTTATTTTAATTCGCTCAATCGTTATTTGAAAATCAGTAACAATTTCTTTACGTTTGCACTTTAATTCAATGCTTTTTAAAACGTTGAATGCAACCTAAGTAAATCCTCAAATTGTTTTGCATCTGAAATTAATCATGTTTTAAATTGTTTCTTTAAAAATTACTCAACAAGCATTTTAAACTAAATGTCCTGTCTTGTCTATTAATTAACACATGATTATGTTACTTTCCATTTTAGAAAATTTTTCCCGGCAGAAAAGAGCTCTAATTTAAAAAGAGAGTTAAGGAAACCTTGATCTAACTGCATGTGCATAGAATAAAAATAAATTTTCTTTATTGTACGCATTATTTTATGAAACATATATTTGATACGAAGCACCAGCAATTATACTCAATTTTCAGTGTTAAACATTCACTGTAAGTATCACATTGTTCAAAAGAGATTTGGTGTGCAATAAGTTCATCAATAATATATATAAATTACAGTAAACAAATATTCACAACATATACTATTTTACAAAAGGTAATACAATATATGACGACGAACTTGTTACTTACCATGTTAGAAATTACTAACTTGGATATCAGATCCTGCACATTTAATAAGATTCAACTACAATTCAAGATTTAAAGAGTGCAAGAATTTTGGGGGGTACATTCTATTTTATCTGTAGTTAACAAATATGCCAATATTATCAAAAGAATAATTGTCTTCGAAAACGATCGAAAATGAAGTTTTCTTCAGATTGTTCTGATCACAATTCTTCACCTTAATATATGCCATTGGGTAACTTGTTTTCTTGGCGATTGTTTCATAGCCTTCCAGTGATTGAGTGGCAGACCTTTCGCTGAAGAACCAATGACGACTTTCCCAATGTGGCGGCTTTTCCTGGCTCCCGAATTAGTGGGTGGAGAGGTGGGACTCTCAGGGGAAGAAATAGATTGATCCTGGGGATCCCGGTGACTCGCGACCACTAAGAAAATCACGTGATCCAGTTGGCTTGGAGGGACATCAAATGTCAGCGTCTCATTAAACACCGGGCTAGTCGTGCCTTGTCTCGATGCTGTCTTTTTCTTCTTCAAAAGCTTTCCGTTATGGATTAGTAAGACTCGAATAAATGGTGCTAGAAAACAGAGACAATTATTCAGTTATATATTTAGAGTTCAAGCTCTTTTTACATAGTACTACGGTGTACCATAAGTTTCTTTCTTATCTTTAATATGAAATTAATAAACAATATTTACTGTTTAAGATATTATTTATTTTATTATATAAGGATCCTTTTGTTCTATTACCTTTTCTTATCTTTCAGGAAACCTAATTATGCCTTTTTTTTCCAAAATTGGTGTGTTTTGGACAAGAAATAATCCTTTTATTTCCCTGATGGATTTAAAGCTCTTATCGTGAAGAGAATTTTTTAAGGATAGAAAGAAGTAATAATCCTATGGAGCAAGATCTGGAGAGTATGTAGGATACTTTAAATGATCCCACTCAAACTGTAAGAGCTTCTCTATTACGACTAAAGCAATATGTAGTCTCGCGTTGTCGGTTCATTAATTCTTCCTTTTTTTTTGGTAGTTTTTAATTGATTCAGTTGATCACAGTATTTCGTAGAATTTATTATTTCACCTTGAGGAAGAATCTTGTAGAATATTACGCTTTTCCAATCTCACCAAATTAACAAAAGAACTCTTTTGGGGTATAGTCCAGGCTACGTGATAGATGAAGAAATATTGTCCTTACACGAAATTCGTCTTCTATGAGCATTTTCATATAAAATCCAAGTTTCGTCTCCAGAGACAAGCCTCTTTAAAACGCTATGAAAAAGAAACTTTTTGACACCCTAACAGATACAGACTGGCGATGCAAAATTGTTAATCCCATCCATGAAGTCCATACATTAGACCTAAGATAAGTACTGTAGCTAAAATTTGTGAGATCTGGAGTAAAAATTGATATTGCCAGCCACTCGTTAATATTTCTACCAACCTCAGAAGCATATGTTTTTTAGTAACGAGTGACGATCTTTCTAAATAATTGAAGTCACTTTATACCTTTCAATTGAATGATATTTTTAACGCATTTATCGTTGAAGAGTGTTATATTATTTAATTCTGTTAAGTGAAAATTAATATGGTATCCGAAGCTGTTTGGCGTCATGTATGAAACATACGTTATATAATTAAAGTAAAACGCTTGCTAGAAATTATTCAATACGCTTTATTTTTTTACATTGTATTATAAAAACTTGTTTCTTTTAAGGAAGCCTTATTGATTATTTCCATCAAGATTAATTTTTTGGGCTCAATTATTTTCAGTTAAGAGCAAAGTTTACCTATCTTTATTTCGTAAATAGTCTTTTGTTAATATCGATTTTGGAATGCTACAGCCACTGGAGCCGTTAAGTATGCGATACGTGCTATTGAAGAAAGTGAATTGTGATTTATTATCAGCAACTCTGTTAATAATTTTTCCAAACCCATCTTTAATTACAAGGTCATTTAAAGAGAATTGGAAAGGAAATGAAGAATATTCTCCGCACTTCGGAAACCCTAACGAAGCAGAGTGTCATATAACACAATCCTGAAATAAGATCCTTTAATCACATCTTTTTATAACCTATTATAATGTTAATCTTTCCACTTTCTCACTCTTACTCCGTAAAACTATTCACCAAGACCCATAGACACCAGATATCCAGATAATTCGATAATTTTAAATAAAACATTCTTCAATAATCCCTATGTTAGTTATATTTTTTATGATTTCAAATTATAAAGATTGTGAAACAAATTGTGAGTTCTCAAACGTCACAATGTACAAAAAAGTAGAATAAGATTCAATCTTCAGTGATTCTTTTTTGATATATAATGTTCTGGAATACTCAATTGCAGAATTCTACTGGAATATGCTCATGAAAAAAGCTTTTTCCCACCTTCGTATTTTCTGATAATCCTAGTTCCATTCACAAGCCTTTTATCTAAGTCGGCTAACAGTGTCATCTGGTAGTAGAGTATTTTATATCTACATCTTTTGCCAATCGCACATAAAGAAGAGGTTTTGGCATTTTTCTGCCGTAGTCCTTGTTTTATAAGAAAATGACCAAATACCACTCAAGTCGATTATCACGTTTAATTCACTACTAGACGAAAGTAAAACTTGCATAATAAGGCAACTGTAATACTCGTTTTTACGTATAATGAGCAGCTGTGTACACTAGGGGAGATGTAAACTTAAATTATTCTTTCCTTCAATTAGAAGTTATGTAGATAATGCAGATGAAATTCTTAACTCAAATAATCATCGTGCTTTTTTCCCACTATAAAATGCAGATCAAATCGAAATACAGATAGAGCAAAGTGCGTCAACAATGTTGGATTATGAAATAAAAGCTTTTTATAAGGTGCAATGAAAAATGACAGTTATATAAAATGTAGAAATTTCATTTAAAATACTTATAAATTTAAAGTGAACTTCAAAAATTAACAATAAGTGAAGTTGTTTTATGAAGAAAAGATTTTTTAAAATTAGGTATTCATGCCAAAAGTTGGTTTATGTGGCTAACTTAGCTATAAATTTAATTTTGTAATTTGCCTTTGTGTCTTATTCAGTATTCTCCAATTTTTACCTTATCTGGTCGGCGTCACTATCATTAAAATTTTAATACCTTGATATTACCACTCAGTTTGTACATTATATTATGAAATTTGCTTTATTTTATGTTATTACCTGTTTAAAGTTGAGTGAGCTCTTTTCAAAACACTCTGTTCTCGTATCTCCAAATTAATGTTTAAAAAAAAATCGAAAAAATAATTTTGGAACTATTATGAAAAGAAACGTAAAATTGAACTTACCAAATGCTTCAATATCATCAACTGTCATTTTTAAGTTGTGAGCCTTGGTGAGATTAAAAGTAAGTCGTTCAGCTGTAGGCAAATAACTTAATCCAAAGAGAATCTCTCCGTATTCCTGAAATTAGAATGTGAAAAGCTTTAAAATATATAAAAGAATAAATGGGATTAAATAGAATCAAGTGATCTGATGATAAGTCTGTGATGGATTTTGGGTAATTAAAATATATTGGAATTTTGGATGGAACAGTTACAAAATCTTTTATGACTCTCATATAAATTTTTCAGTCCTGTTCTATTGATTTATTTCGAAACAGAAATGTTAGATCTTTAATCAATCATGACGATAGCCAGTTCTTATCACGTGCATTTCATGATAGTGACTTACTAAGGTACATATCTAGATATCCTGGGACAAAATTCTTCAATTTGTTCAAATCGTTAACAGTTGTCACTGCTCAAGGACAAAAAAGGATATCAAATCAATTCAAATGAAATACAGGGTGGTTATAATTAAAGTTCCCCTTTGAAACGGTCATTAAAGGTAAACTACTTGACCAAATGTTATCAAACTTGGTAATAATTTAAAAAAGGTGGTGGAATTTCTTTTTCGCAGAAAAAAAAATCAAAAATTTACCACCATGGGGGATGGCATGGTGTGCAATATTCTTAAGCAAAATAGGACATGAAAACATCGTCCTGGTAAAATATACTTAATCGTTTCTGAAATGTTTTTCTGAAAGAAAGTAAGTTAAATCGCATTACTGCATTCTTAACAGTAGTTCTTGGCATATCAGGAGGAATGTTACGCCCATGTCGGTGTATCGCATCTTTCAGTTCCGCCAAATTATTTAGATTATCACGATAAAACAGTGCTTTTGAGATAATACACACTGAGCATGCTTTGTTACACGTTTCAGAAACGATTAAACATATTTGAAACCAGTGTTTTCATGTCGTATTTTGCTTAACAATATTGCATAAATAACCATTTCCCCCGGTGGTGAGTTTTGAATTTTTTTGGCAGGAAAGAAATTTCCATGACCTCCTTTAAACTGTTGCCAAATTTGATAACATTTGGTTCTGTAGTTTTCCTTTTATGACCATTTCAAAGTGGAACTTTAATTATAACCCCCCTGCACTTAAGAAGAGGAAGGTTGAAAAATGTTTCCACTCACTTTCGTTAAGTGATAGGTGTTAAGATGTCAAATGTTATTTATTTAGGCATTAAATAAGCAGATCATTCCTTCTGAGAAACATTAAGATATCTTAGTATTGAGTTTTCCATTTAAGTTTTCGGTTTATACAAAACTTTAACGAAATAAAACCTTCAATTTTTTCCACCAACGTATGAAAAGCACATTGCTTTAAACACTACATCAAGGCTTCAGTATTTTGGTGGAGTTGGACCTCTCCCCCCCATGAACAAAATTTTTAAAATTAAATAGATATATTTTATTTAAGATTAAATATTATTCTGTTTGCTTGATAAGCGATTTCTAGTATTCTTTGTGGCTATTAATTTTTTCCGAATAGGTGAAGGTGCTAAAATTTTGACGTATCGTGTGAGATAAATTGACACTTCACACAGCGACACAAAAACTTTAATTTTAACTTTATCATTATAGTATTAATCAGTTTAATTAAATATATGTTTCTATTAATCTTAAACTTGTTTAATTAATTATTTAATTAAAATTTAATTTAATAACTAAAAGAAAATTTTTTAAAATCTTGTTTTGTGATAAGTCAATTCAAGAAAAATGTTTTACTTTAAAATGTGATAAATGAAGGGTTTTCAAAAATCAATATTATTTTAGAGGGTGTCCCAAATTTACGTTACCCCATTCAGAGCTACATACCGCCGTAACTAAAATTCTAAAATTGTGGGTACGCCTTAATGAAAGGATGGGAAAGACATTTTGCTAAAAAAAGTTCCAAATGTCGCCACTAGAGGGCGTATTCATGTAAAGCTGGTCTGTCCTACGCGATAGATCCCGAACTGTCGCCAATAACCCAATGCGCAGCTCTAGTGCGACGTTAATTCAACCAACCAACTAATCAAACATTTAAAACTACAGCACATGCAAATGTTGCAACACTTAACAGTGAACCAGTATAAAAGGGAATGCATTCTTTGAAAACTTCATGCGAGTGTGTAAGCGACTCAAAATGGTTTATTATTAAAATTAAGTTTGCAATCTCGCGCTTTATTAGTCAAACTGTTTTATCAAAACCACAATTCTGCACCAGCAGCCTTAAGGAAATTTTGGACTTTGAAGGTTCTTCGAACAGGTTCAATGACATCTCAAGCATTAAAGAAAATGATTACGAAATTCGAAGAAACAGGATCGTTGGGTGTTTGCCCTGGAAGAGAAAGAAACAGTTCCTTTAGAAGTCGTTGAGGAGGTTGCACACGAGTGGAGGATAAAACATTAAACTTCTGCTAGCAGCTGAACGCTGGCTAGCAGTAGTGTTCGCCATGTCGCAACAGTGTTGGATAGGCCACGTTCCACTATGCAAAGGATCCTCAGGAATATCTTACGATATTATCCATACAAAATCTCACTTGTTCACCAGCTACATCCACAAGATTTTGAAGTACGATTAACATTCTCACTGCAGTTTCTTGCCCGGTGTGAGGTCGATTCTGAATGGCTTCGAAACCTTTTGTGGTCCGATGAAGCTTATTTCCATTTAGACGGCTCGGTACGCATAACTGCCAAATTTGGGCTACAGAAAATCCTCGCTCTACCCTAGATGTTCCGTTTTATTCACCGAAAGTAATGATATGGGGTGGATTTAATGCTTCTTTTATTCTGGAACCGTACTTCTTCGAGAAACTAACTACATCAGGGGCAGAACATGCACTATCACGAAAGAGCGATATACATCAATGTTGGAGAATGCAGTTGTTCCGGCTTTACAACCACGCCAATGTCTTGACCGAACGCTTTTTATGTAGGATGGGGCGACTCCACACACTGCAAATTGTGTAAAAAATATTCTGAAAACACATTTTACGGAAGAAAGAGTAATAAGCTGCCACTTCAATAATGCTTGGCTTGCCCGATCCCCAGACCTTAATCCATGTGATTTTGGGCTTTGGTGATATTTGAAAGATCTGGTTGACCGTGACAGCCCGAGAATGTTGCCTGATCTTAAAGCCAGTATTTGCCGCCAAGTGTTCCATATTTCAACGCAGACACTACCCTCTACTGTTAAATATGCCATTTTCAGATTACAGAGAGTAGATGACAGTGGTGACCATCATATCGGACATGACTTGGATTGATTCCAAGCTAATGTGTAATTCTTATAATAAAATAGTTGATAATACATCCTATAGTGGCAACATTTGTAACTAAATTTTTCTTTTAGCAAAATGTTTTTCCCATCCCTTATTAAGGTGTATCCAAAACTTCAGAATTTTTGGTTGAATAGTTACGGTGGTAAGTATCTCTGAATGGGATCATTTTAATTTGGGACACACTGTATATACTATGTTTTCTATTTAAACACTACAGGTATGCAACCGAATATGTTTTCGGTGTATCAGCGAAGCATTTGCATTTTTAAAATTGTTAATTGCTTCTAGATATTAGAATGAAGACGTGATTCCATATTTTAAGAGATAATATAAAAATAATAACTGAGCACATTAAAAATAAAACATAAACCAAACCCACATGAACAAAAGATAAAGAAAGCAATTTTAAATTTCTATTACGAAATCCTTTCGAATTCTGAAGTATTATGGATAATATATATAAAAAATATCCTCTGAGACGTCGACGTACCAACCAAAAGAAGTAAGTATAAATATAAATACGTTGATTTCAATGAAATTGGTTAATGTAAAAATTCATCGCGTGTTAACCATGAAAAGATTAAAGATACACTCAGTTTTGTTTTAGTGACAGATGACAAAATGGTGGAACTGCAGTGAACAAAGCAGTAATTGAATACAAAACGGCCCTTTTTAGCCCATAAACTAATCACTATTGTAAGAGATATGCCCCGTCACCGGATATGTAGCTGCCTTTGCTATGCCGTTTAAGAGTAGGGAATATTTTTTTACTTCTACAATGATTTCTCCTCCAATTGTGTTCCACAGAAGGGGATGCTTGTAATTGCGGCTGAGAAGCTTCCAGTTCTCCACCCTTGTGAGTACACGAAAAGGTTTTGTTTAAGTGCTTTAATTATTTTTAATTTTTGTTTATAGTTAATTATTTTATTTGTATCCTTTATTCTTTGTATACTTATTCATATGTATAAATGAATGCTGAACATAGATGGCACAATATGCCCCAACCCAGAAGTATATTTGGAATGTGAGGGGAGCGCTCTTGAGATATTTTTTGTAAACATATATCCGGTGTGAATGTGCAACTGGTAAAGAATTTTTTTTCCTTGGAATAAATACACATACCCTGCTACAGGTTGTCTACCTCCCATCAATGACAGAAAGTACTTCCTAAGAGAAGTGTTGTACCGTAGCCAGTGACGACCCTTAAGACTCAACTATAGCTCTTGCCATTATTGCTGTTGCGGCGGTTCGGTCGTTCAAGTTTTTCCGTGTGTCTTAGGGAGAGTCGGAGTTGTCAATCTATGATTTTCACCCATGTGCTCGAAGTGTCCAGAGGAAGGATGAATTGCGCGTCAAATAAATAACTATTGTTTAAACACAAAAGTTATCCGAACGGTAAGATTTTTTAACTTTAATACTGTAAAATATTTTCCCAGCAAATATCAGACAAATTACTAATCTTTAATTAATTTAATGGTAAACAAGTTTTCCAGCTTAGGACTTCCAATAAAAAAGTTTCTGAAAATATGATGTAGTATGAATGCTTACTGTTTTTAAATTATTATCACTTTACTAACCACTTAATACCTGATGTGCAAAATCAAAATTTTATTTTAAAGTTTGATTTATGAAAAGAAAAACGTAAATGCTTTCACAAATCAAAATAATCTGTAGTATTTTCTGATGTCAAATAGCCATGATAAATTTTCAATTTTACAAAGCAATGTTAAATGTTTGAAATCCAGAAACTCCCAAAAGAAATTATATTGTGCGGACAGGAACTATTTATCATTGGAACTCAGAAGCTTTGCTAATTGAAAAAAAAGAACATTAAATTGAGTGGAATTTTTCTTTTGAATGAATTTTAATTTTTAAAACGCAAACAAGAACAAATCTCAGTACCATATAAATTTTACTAACCAGAAAATATGCACACAATAAGAAATGAATCTCTATGTATGTAAATACTTTTTAAAAATCAACCAAAGAGTAACTCTTTCCAAATAGATAAGATCTATAAGATCATAACAAATATTTCAAACAGTGAAGTCTGCTTTAAAATGAAAAGATTTTCAGAGGAATGATTGTACCTTTCGAGGTTCCAAGAAATCTCGAGTGGTATTATTTTCTTCTCCATTTCGACCGAAAGGAAGTTCCCGCAAAGGAATCGTTATTTCTCCCAATTCGGAATCGTTCGCATATTTTTCATCATCATAAGCTTCGATTTTCAAGGCGCCATCCTTTAAATCCGTTTGATTCACCTCCATGATGAAAGTTTCCTTGAAAATGGGGTGCTGGGTCTTTTTCTTGGAGCTGGTGCGGAATTCATACAGGGTTGTGCTGCTGGATTTAGACCATCTCTTGCGCCCTTTATCTCGAACAAGTTGCAAGACAAGGTAGGGGTCGCACGTTCCTCCATAAGACCTAGGCATCAGATCTTGGGCTTCCTGAAAAAAAAGGAAAATAATTTTTTAAAACATTTTTTTTAAAATACTTCCAGCTGTTTGTAACTTATTAGGTAAAATTTGGCTCGAAATTATTTGCTAAGATAGTATTACCATAAGACTGAATTACCGTAAAATATAGTAAAATATACCACGAAATACAGTATAAGATAGTATTACCATAAAATTGTTTAATTCAGATAGTTGCAATTCATTATAATTTAGATACATTTTTATAGAAAATGCATTATAAATGGTTGAAAAAGAAACTTTCTTACCTTCAAAACTACAATAAGTTCTCCAATATTGGAGCCATCTTGCATCCGACACCAAACACTGAACGTCACTTGACCATAATTAGCATCCTGTTCCACATCTGTTATGGGGGCATCGATGGAAGCTTCGCTCTGTATGCATAAAATAATTAATATATTTTTACAAATTTTATATATTTTTTATTATTAAAGATAGTAAACTTTAAAGTAACATGCATTTTCGTGGCTTACTTCTACAACAAATAAAAAGCAATTTATTGTTATTACGAAGCAAACTTTCGAGGAGTATTGTGGAACTATATTTATATTTTTAGGAGGAATATATCCATATTTTCATTGAACTACAATTCATATTTTTTATAGATAGTGACCGACAAAAAGACAGATCGGTAATTTTGTTTCGATTTATTTTTCCACTTGATTACATAGGTAATACGCGGAAAAATAATGAAACACGTCTGTTCGCATCGAAATAAAAAAGGAAAAATCTAAGAAGCTTTTTCCCTCGGAATTTTTACAAAGAGCTTATGTTTATGCCTTTGATACGTGTCAATATAAGATAGAAAATACTAGGCATCTTTGGAAGGAATATCATAGGCATTAGTTATTTTTGTGCCTTCGCTTGCATCAAATTTTTAGAGTGTGTGTGAAAAATAATTAAATAAAAAAGCTGAATTTAGATAAGGAAATAAGAGAAAATTTTAAAATAAAGCTAAATGGATTAATTTAAGATGAAAATTAAGAAATAATTCAGGATTTAAATTAGATTAAGAGACATTATTATATGTGTGTATAAATCTTAAATCTATTGTAAAAATGGAAATAAAATTTAAAGCAAGAGACGAAACGATCAATTCATTAATCATTAAGGGGAGAAATTAACGTGGACAGCAAAAGGAATTAAAAAATTTTCTTCAAATCTTATAGAACAATCAAGTGGTAAGCTACACTCTATATAATAAATGCTATTGCAGATCAATATCGGTAGATAGAGAAAACGATACAACTCTTAGATGTAAAATAAATAATACAAAAGAAATTTGTCAAACATACTAAGGAAATAAAAAATGTAAGCATGCTGAAGATATAAAATGAAGAAGGATAAATCTGAAAGGAAAAAGAACATTACGATGGCGTACCAAATTCACGGAGTGGGCGAAAGGCCAATGCTTTAGGATATAACGTAACTAGATTTTGTTGCACGTTAGTGAGGTTTTTCCAGGTGAGTCAAAAACTTATTTTGTACGATGAAGATAACGATAGAAGAATTATATTTTAAATGAAAGTGATAAGAAGTAAAAATCGTTTTAAATAAGATATGGCTAGGAACATTATGAAGTAAAACATATTTTTAATTAAATGGTAGCTGATAAATTATTATGTAGGAACTTTCAATTATGTCTAAAAGTAAGATTTCCAAATTTTAATTTCAAACTTTGCGAGCTTAGATGATCAAACCTTGGATGACCAGTGACGCAACTAGGTTGGAGCAAACAGGACACGTGCCCTGGTCTCAAATGTTAGGAGGCGCACAATTAAGGTATCAATTCGTTGCATTAAAAAAAATCTAATAAGTTCTTGTACCCAAGATTTTTAAAAATTAAGATGGTTTATACGAATGGAAGAAAATAAAAGTTTTCAAAAAAATAGGCATCTTTAATAGGAAATAAGACCTAAATAGAAACTTATGCTTTTTAGCTTGTGTTTTGAAGTTTATAGTTATTTTAAAAGTTCAACTGAATAAATTATAACAAAACTCAGATAATTTCCTTTTTTTGCATGAAAAGCAAGGAGTAAATATTTTATTTTTTCTGGATTTATGCGAAAAGAAATAGCTGATTTTTGATTTTTGCGAAAACAACGAATGCTCAATAACAGCATGACTAGCGATGGTATAAATTTCAAAATCCTTCAATATGAGAAACCATATGTGTTTCAGATATGAGTCGTTTTTCTTATATTTAGGCAACAAAACAGATGATCAGAAACCACGTTTCTGAAAATTGAATTTTGAATATTAGAAAGCATATTTACGATCGATATAGCAGAGACATAATAATGAATAAATGAACGAGTTAAATAAAAAATGATAAGTATTCATAATAAAAAAAAATTTCCAGTTGTTCTTATTTGGAATCTCCAAAGATGCAGCAGCTGGATTTCATCGCCAGACTAATTATAAATAATCCGGAAAGATAACTTTTTTTTTCATTCATTGATACCAGAATTAAACAGAAATAAAAAAAAGATCAACATTATTCTGAATGACTAATCTTTTTTGAATTTGTACTAATGCTTTTGATTACGCAAACTGGAAATAATGCTCATGAAAAATAAAAGGTCCTACCCTGGATATAATAAGTAAAAAGATCCATATTTTTCTTAAGATGATGAAGATATAATTACCAAGCATCAATCTGATATTCTTGGCACCCATACACTTCCATAAATTTATTTCTATATTAATAAATTATATGAGGCCCCTTTGCTGATATTTTTGGAGATTGCAATATTAAGTGCAGCTTGCGAAAGATTTTTAGCTAATTAAAGTTCATTTTTTTCTTATAACAGTACTTCAGTGCAATATATATATATATATATATATAATTATGTTCTTTCAAATTAAGAGACTATAATTGAGTGTTTTTAGATATCAACAGACTTCAACGAAATCAAATACTTCGAGTCGTTAAAAACTAAAAGGGCAAATTTATTATAACTATGACACTTAAAATCTTCAAACTTTTTCGGAAATAATGTATTCTTTTATATACTATGTACAGGATCTTAGTAAAAATTATATAGAAGTGCAATTTTGCATGTCAAGGAAAATTAGTAATGTGTTAATTTAATTTAAATTTGTATAAGATCTTTGGAATATTGTGTAATTTCTTATGGGTTTATTTCATGCAATGATTTTAAATTTGTCACAGAAAACTAGATATTTTTATTAAACGTTGTTAAATCCAAATTTTGGCGGATAAATTTAATAATATGCGTAAAATAATTCTGCATATTATTATAGAAATTAACAACGTTTCCAAGACTTTTGAATAATTTTATATGAGATGACAATGGACTTTTCTTATTCAGTTTTAATATAATGCTTAAAGGAAAACGAAGTAATGTATATCTTTTTCATCATTATTCAGATATTTTTTTGATGGATTAAGAGATTTGTACACATTTTATATTTTTTAAGTTGTGTATCAAAATGAAATAGAAATATCTTTTTTATTTGTACTTCACTAATGTATTAAAACTTCCATGCTAATAACTATTGGATATTTTCATTTGGGCTTTATTTAAATTATTATAATTAGAATTCAGAAAATTTTCAATGTAAATTTAACATAAAATTTTCGAATTAATTTTATAAAATTTGTTTTCCAAATATCTCTACGGTACTTTTGGTATTCAAGGTCTGTCCATATATAATGATAATTGTGAAGTTAATTTCAATGTTTAAATCATATCAGTTACAAACTATTTTATATATTATTTAGATTTAATTGTATTTTCAATAGTTGCACTCATTGATATAAAGAATAATTAGAAAATTTGAGTCCTTTTTCAAAAATATACATTTATAGAGGGAAGGGCATAGTATTAGCATTTGCCCTGGGCTTTTTAATCAAGGAGCTGATGGTACAGTTAGAGTAAATTATAATTACACCAACATTAGCTCTGAAATGGAAACCTTTACTTTGATCTTAAAACTTTAAATTAAAGGTTCACAGATATATGCTGAAATAATAATAGTGAGCTTCTTTATTAAGCACTTCATTTGATTTTTAAACGGAGTTTGTTGTGTTCCATATTTCATTAATTCTTATGAATGGATTTAAAATAGCGCTTTTATAAATGTTTAGAGATATAGTAGAACTCCGAAGATGCATCTATTGTTGCTAATGTAATTAGACCATCAACGTATTTGAAGGTTAAATTGATTTTTAAACCATGAATTCTTTTCAATAAGTTAAGTAGAAGAAAGGAAAAATTAATTCCCTGTAAGTTACCTTTTATTTGTTGGAATCTACTTCCTCCTTTGCAAATAGAATTATAGTAGTAGGTATTGAGATGCAGTAGGTATTGAGATATTTTCTGTAAATTACTAGGATGTAAGTAGTACCGCATTCATTTTACATCTCTTGGTTTCACTTTGTGTTCATAGTGACGTTTTTATTTTGTTCATACATTACTTAGCATTTTTGTTCGTTATTTTCTCTTTATATATTAAAGGTGCCCCAGGATTATTGGGTCGACCTTTAAGTGGAGGTAGGGGACATCACAAGGATTTAAATTTGCACGGCAACCCATTGGCGGAAACGTCTTCGTTCGGAGCTAGGAGGCGTTGTTCATAAGAGCATTGGAGGAAACAGCATTGCAGCAGTCATTTGAACTGTCATCACCAGCAGAGGAATATGGAAACATTTTATGAACAATAAGCTAGTAGGTATGCACTTGATATAACGAGTGGCAGACGGAAATGCTCGAGCATCTGAAAAATTGTATCGCGAAAGATAATAAGGAAAAAGATACTGCCCAGGCCTCTATCTACAAAGAATTTTAAAATCTTCAAAAAGCTAAACTGTTGCCAGAGAATGAAGAATAAAAATACGGTTTAAAGCCAAACCCACCTCTCTGCTTAACAGCCAACGTTAAAAAACACGTTGCTAGTGAATACCATTTTCAATTAAATCTTTACATTAAAAAAATCAAAACGTTACCAATAACTTAAATGTCCCTCTGACGAATCAATGTAATTAAATTTTAGTAGTAAAGTTCTTGGTTTCGACTTAGACCACATTTAAATATTTCACTTGCTTTGTACTAAAGAACATTCGTTAAAATGAATCTGTTGGATTCATCTCCTGCAGTTTTAAAGTGTCACAAAATATATTTTTAATGTTTTCATCGTGCTCTTGAAAATTTATTGTTTCTACACTAAAAAGAAAATCATTGTTTTCTTTAAAACATCTACCGCTTCTAAGTTTCTAATCATTTGCCTCTTGCGTTGTTCTCTGCTTTTATGGCAGCAATCTTTGTCAAATAGCAGTTATGAAATAAAAAAAGGAAGTATATTGACAATTTAATGTATCTTTGAATGAGCGAGAGTGCTCTCGCCTGAAACTTGCTCTCATATACCCTGCAATGAAGGTGCAATCCTCCTTCACCCGCATAAAATTATGATCTCAGTCAAACCCCTGAATGCTACGAATGCTCAGATTTTTATTTTTCAACGTGAGAGCTGTGTGCTCTGTAATATAGCATAGAAAACCGGTACTTGTGTAGTAACTGTATGCTTTTAGAAAACAATAGTAACGATACGATGAATCTAGTGCTTTTACTAAATCCAACATATAGTCATAAGTGATTAATGTGGTAATAAAGTAAAATGAAATATATATTTTGGACGTCTTTTTTCTCCAATTAACTGAGACCAAATTTTGAGATATTACTAAGATTGTAATCAGAAGTTCACAAACCAAATATCGTTTATTTAAGTCTTTTTTTTTTTTTTTGAGTTATTGTGCTTACACGAGAAAGACCGACAGACGGTAAATCCCAAGACAGATTTGGTTTAAAATTTGTAAAAAATTTATATTTTAGATGCTAAAACTCTGAATCAAATTTCTTTTGCTTAAGTTGTTACAGGTTTGAATTATCAAGTTGACAAGCATGCAAAAGTAGGCCTCTTATTAAAATATTGCTTTTAAAAAATATGAACTTAAAAAAAAATATTTAAAAAGAAATTTCGTGAAATGTTATTCAGTTTATTTATCCAATTTCAAGATCAACCCGTTCAGAATTATTTCCTCTTGGAAAGTTGATTCTCATTTACATGGAGTTCTGTGGTGTTACTCCGTTCAAAATCATGAAGACAGTTACAATGGGCTTGACATTTAATAACCTTTGGTAGATACATAAGACAAAGCATAATAGGTCTTTTCACCCCGACATACAACTATATCTGTTCAGTGAATCAGTGAACAACTGTTTTAACGAATAAAGGACACTGGTGTCATGGATACAAAAAAGTCAAAGGCATCAAACATTTGTGCCAACTGTTATATATCATATTTTTCTGATTTGAGACATTCTTTAAAATTTTTGCTCATGCAATTCAGTGTTCTCTATCATATTTCCCTATTTTATCTTTTATTTCATTTAGTTTGCTTTTGCATATGGAGGATGAATAAAATTAAAATGACGGTACTCAAAGATTGGTAACTTTGTTTCTACCGAACAGAGGTCGAGGTTTATATTGAGATGCAAAAAGAAAAATGTGAAATTAACTAATTAGTGGCGCTGCATTGCTTAAAATATATGCTGATGAATAGTTCCTTTAATTTCACTACCTCGTTTTTGAATTATGGAATAGAAATATCAGTTTACGAAAAGCGTAAAAAATATATCCTTCAATCCACAGTTTTATTTACATGTAACATATAGAAAGAATAAATTTAAGAATATATATTTTTTTCATTTCAAATAATAGCTATTGCAAGAAATTTTTATTCCAAATCATTTGCTTAAAGAAATTCTTTATCGAAACCATTCCAAAAACCTATTAATACTCTCTCTCCATATTTCAATCGAAGAAAGTTATTTCAAGCAATCATTAAGGCTAAGTTATTTTTGCATTAAGTTTATAAAGATGTTTAACATAGCCTTATATTAAATATTTCATGCTGTAATGAAATAATTTGGTTCCTTTTATCATGTTGCTTACTGCACAAGTTACTAGTTTTTCGTTATTATTTTTTGCGCACCAGCTTTTTATCCGTTTAACTCTTCTTTACTGAAATATTTAAACCAATAAAAAGTTATATATTTTCGATTTTGTCTAAATATTTCAATTTTTCTAAAGTTGATGATCGTTCCTTGAAAAAAAATTAGTATATGACTGCCATTTTAAATAGCTATTACTAGGTCAGTTTTTTTTTGTTTGTTTTAAGATCGTTTTTCTTAATTGTAAATGTAGAAAATCTATTTTTTTAAACTAAATATGACAGGACTAGGTAACAGTTGTAAAATGAGGTATCCTAATTTATTCAATATTACTTTTATTGACTAAAATAAAATAAAAGAATATTCTTTACATAATTTATAGTATTTTTAGAAATGAAAGTTTAAGATATGTTGGCTGTTTAGAAATTTACATCTTGGCCACGATCAAAATGAGCATTCTGTTTATACTGAAATGGTCTTTTCTGAATAACTTAATTCACCAAATCATGAAATATTTTACATACACGCAAGCGTGATCACTATATTTTTGAAAAAGTTTATTTTCTGAAACGTAATTTTTGTGGATGAATACTTGTGTGAAAGAGAAAAAATTGACACTTGGACATTAAATTTTATTTTTAGGACAATTTCAAGTTAAATGCTAACAAACCTTTAAGTTTATATATATATTTTAATATTCAATGTATTGTGTGACAACAAGTATACCACACGGCTTACTAACGTTAGTCAAGAGCGCAACTGATAGTAGATGATATTTGAAATATAAAGGAAGTAGGTACAAATGCGAAGAATATGGAGAAAGCCAGAAAACACACAAATATAAACAAAAAATAATACAAAATTGTTTATATATTAACAGAAACCTGTAGTAAATGACATAATACAATTGGTGAAATATGATTGAATAAAAATAAAATATTCAAAACAAAAATAGAAAAGTATAAAAGTATACATGCAAATATATGCAAGCAAACACACAGAAATAAATTCTAAATAACACGCGGGAAAGTACTATTAATATATGTAAAAAAGGGAATGGAAGACGATTTACTCCGTAGAAAAAAAGATAAATGACGAGGACAAGCTATATTGTTATTTAGAAGACAGCTTCTTCGTTTACGTCTTTCAGGAATAAATTTGGTGCCTTCAAATATCAAATGCTTGGCAACCTCGACTGCACCACTGTAGAACGAACCCCTACCAGTCGGCGGCAAAGTGAATTTTAAATATGCTTTAAAGTTTCCATGCTAAGTCAGAAATTAGGTAAGCTTAAAGTTAGATTAAAAGTAATGAGTCTCTGTATGGAAGGAATAAATTCTTTAGTGAACTGTGCATTATTTGATGTTTGATATAAGGCTCGTTGCACACATAAAGTTTTCTTCTTCTGTCAGTATTTTGCCGAGACCACTCCCAGAAATCAAATGCTTACACACATGGCGTTTAAATTCCAACTCCGTCGTAAGATTCAGCATAATTTCACCAACAAATAAATTTACTATAACTGTGTTATTTAGACTAAGTACAGCTTAAGGGTAGTTTGAAATGAATAGAATACAAATTCTATCATTTTTATCTTGTCGTCAAATAAAGAGGAAAAAAAAGGGGGCGGGAATTGACTTATTTCGATTTATTCAATTAATGAGAAAAAAGGATTTGGGATCTTGCATCTGATTATCCGAAAGCGCTAGTGACAGCGGGCGTCTGCACAGAGTCCGATAAAAGGCGGATTGACCGAATCTATTTGTCCGCCAAGTGTGTAAGCTCTAGTATAATTCAATACACTACTGTTGTTATGTCGGCATCGGTATAATAAGCGATCAGAAAAAAGCGCTATGTGTGCAATAAGCCTAAGGTATTCGATTCAGATATGACGTGATCTTTTAAGACATTCTTTAAATAAGATCTTGGAATGCTCATTGGAAGGAAGTCAACAAATTTTGTCGCTTCTTTGGCAAGCCAATCGACATATTCATTATTACTGATTCCCATATGACCTCTAAGAAATGAAAAGAAAACTGGCACATCTGTTCTTTCTATAAAAACTCAGACTGAAGTTTGTTTTAACAATTACTTGGTTTAGAGAATCAATGTTATTTAAGGCATATAAAAATAAAAGGGGGTCAATGCAATTTAGAAGCAATAAATTTAAATTCAACATGAAAATTGATTGCATAAAAATAGAGCAACTTATTGAGTACATACGTAGTTGGAAACAGATGCATTGCCCTGGCTACTTGATGACATACTACTGTAAGTAGAATCTTCTCTCTTGCGACCATTCTTTCCATGCAAGGAATTGCTTTTGCTACTGCTTCGGATCACAGGAGGTCCACATTCGACTGTATATTGAGGTGCTCCAGTTAATTTGATGTAGGTACCTTCTTCTAATCCTTCGATCCCATATTTTAATTTTCTTTTTTCTAATAGAAATGAAAGTATTTACAATTAGTTCTTAAGGAAATGAAAATATAAAAGTGGAACAACTACTATGGAAACACTGAACATTATTCTGATACATTTTTCACTACTTTTAAACAATAAGTCCATTTCCTTATATAATAAACATTTGGATAGTCCGTTTAATTGGACTCGAGCCATTCTCAGGCAATTAAGATATTCACCTATTTTTTAAAGATGCGTTTTCCAGAAAAATTCAAATTTTTTTTTAATGATCTAACAATAAAGTTCAAACTTCGTAGATTCTAAAATAGATTTTGTTTTTAATATATTAAGATATTACTATAGATGCAGTAGCCTCAATGATACACAACAAATAAAAATTATATCGGAAACAGTGGTATTTTTAACTGAAAATCAGTGATTTATTTTATTTTTACCGTAAAATTTTCTAAAACAATTTTTGGTAAGTTTATATTGATTACCTACCTACTCAACCATGTTTCCTTATTTTTAGCATTTCTGTTAAAAAAATTGGCTACCTGCATTTGTTTCAGCGCATGTAATTTATAAATAGCATAATGCATTTTCTGAAGAATTAATATTTCAGTGTAACAGATTCGTGGAAAACATGATATCTCACAATCAACTCAATAAATTTGGTATACATGTATTAAAAACCTTTGAAGGCGTGATAAACCACGTCATTTAGACATGTTTTATAGACATTTTAAGCTCAAAACATAAAAAAAATTTGACAAAAATATTAACGGCTACTTCAAATGCTCATAAAATATTTATTTATAAAAACAATATTCATTTTATGGTCAGTTACATTTTATGTAGATTGAGCTATATATTGGTGAAATAAAAATGAAATATTCCCATTATTTTTTTAAACTTATTCTGTTTTTTCTATTATAGCAAATTTTGCTAAATTTTCATTAAATAAGCAGTTTTTTTTTTCAAAAACTAAAAGCAGTTAGCGTATGTTCTTCATTTAGTAGTGACATTTCAAGTCTGCTTTAGAATCTGGTACAATAAAAAATATTTATGAATCACATAAAAAAATAATTCGTCTCCGAATCTAGTCAGATACCTTAATAAGCTTATACTGACGACAAGAACACAGAGATGATTATATCAAATTAGTTGGGGGTCTAATGGCCTACAAAGAATTATTCATTGGTTGAAGCGATGACAAATTTGTCAGAGGCATTTACAAAATGCTAAGTTCTGTTTTAAAAACCGCAAAACGATTAATAAAAGCACTTGCTGACATATTTATTTCCATAAGTCAAGATTTGTCTAAAATTGATTAGTTCACTTAATGTCTCAGGTTCCTGAAAGGTTCTTGTATTAACAGAGTTAGAATACCCCTGAAAATGCACCATTGTGGAATTCATGCTATGATTAATATCAATTGAAATACGATTAATATCAGTATATTGCATATACAGATAACATAATTGTAATTTTCGAACACGTCTAATTTCATTCAAATTTGACAAAACTTAAGAAAAATGCTACAGATGTTAAACTCCTTGCCCCATATACAGCTGGAGGCAGAGAACTGATAAAAGGTTAAAATTATGTTACAATAGTGAGTTTTCTCGAATATTATCTCATACTGGAAATTTGTAGAACTTCTATAAGGTTTCAGAACATTTTAGAAAATTCCAGATTATTTTAAATATTATTGTATTTTGAAACAATTCAGAATTATGAAACATCAAATGAATTTTTGGGAATTATATATCATTTCATACCTTCCAGAACGTTCTCCATCATTCTTGGAATAGTCTAGAAGTTTTTGGAAAATTCTGGAATATTAATAAGCATTATTGCATTTTGGAAATAATTACTGAATTTTTCGTCATCTTAAAACGTATGATTTTGCAAAATTATAAAAAAAATATTTTAAAAAATAAACTAGAACAACTAAGGAACAAGCCATTGGATTCTGGATATCCCAGTGAGGCTCAACATAAGTTGAAGGAACTGAAAAAGATCCCTATAAGCTGGTCCATGTACCAGAAGAACGAATTTTTTCACATCAAGAGGTGCTCAACCTGTTAAGCCTATAGTCAAACAGCCTTTTTAAAACAGTGCAAATTCACTAAGTCATTTTATGGTTGCTGTGGTTATAAACACCACAGTAGAAGTTGCAGAAATGAGGGTTCCAACTGCATATATTGTTCCGAAAGCAACAGACTGAGAGGTACTAATTTCAGCGTGCGGCACAGAACCATCGACAATCAATGCCTCTTCTACCAAAAAGAAGTAGCAGCTTATGAAGAATCAAGGGACTATTTTCAGAATGGACCTTAATTTTGAAAATTCCTCTCTTCCCTTTAACATAGGGATAGCAATGACTCGATTTGCTTAATTCGCATAAGAGCCTTTTCTTTGATCAGACTCATTTTTGGACGCTTCTTCAAAAAGTATCAAATTTTCTAAAAATTATTCAGATTAATCTTACGAAATCTAAAGTAGCAACAGCCTCTCTCGTACAAACAGCTCTAACGATCTCTCCTGACATCTTCCTAGTACAAGAACTGTACGTCAAAAATGGAGGAATAGAATGTTTTCCTCGCCAGTGGACAAGCTGGTTATCAGAAAATGGAAAGTCAGGTATTATCCTCTTACATTCTTGCAGTTCTCCAATATTCCTTGCTTCAGGCGAGAGCACAGTAACAGTCAAAATTCCCAACAGAGATAAACCTTTAATTTTTATTTCTTCATATTCTTCTCCAGCCGCGAATATGGAAGAAAGGATAAAAGAACTTGAAGAATCCTTCACCAAATTACAGAATGAAAACCTAATCATAGGTGATATGAATGCGCACACTATCCGATGCGGTTACCGTGCAGATAACAATATAGGATATCAATTGGAAAAAATTTTAGCAAAAAAAACCTCCAACTTCTAAATTCTCCAGACGCAGAACCCACTTTTCAACGTCACAATGGTGAAGGAAGGCCTGATCTAACTTTGGCTTCAAACTCTATCTTGGTTAACTTATGCGACTGGGAGGTTATGGAAAAGACTTTCTCGGTGATCACAAATTTATTAAAATTATTATCAATTCAAAAATTTCTAATCTTTCTTATCTTAGACTTAAAACAAAATCTGAGGGTCACAAAAAAGTCTGCAATTATTTCGGAGGAAAGCTTTTTAGATTAAAGGAAATCATTCAGGAATCTTCAACTGAAAGTCTTGACACTGCTACAGAAAAACTTCAACTGGAAATACTAGACTCTTGTCTGTATTCATACAACATAAAGAAAATTTCTATAACACCGAATATTTCGTGGTGGAATCAAAATCTCGAAATAATGAAAAAGGAATTTAATGCATTTAGAAGACGCATGAAGAAGAGCACAGGAGATATGAGAAAATATCACCAGAAAATTTATTCAAAGAAAAGAGCAATCTATAAAAAAGAAATACTTTATACAAAAAGAAGTGCTTGGAGAAAATTTTGCTTCTAATGCAAGTTCCCCTTATGGAGCTAATTTTAATTCAACAAAGGTTGCATAGCCACTCTCTCTAATCTTCAATTTATTAGAAAAAGCATTTACAGGAAATGCTAAGGTAAGTAAAATCCATCAACAACTTTATCCTGAGGTGGCAGAAGAAGACACAAATTTGTATTCCATTCCTAGTAATTTTGAAAAAGCCTTTACTAAAACAGAAATTGGAAATATTATCAAAAAACTTCCGGAAAACAAGGCCTCCGGCTATGATGGTGTTGATTCTATAGTTATCTCGAACATTCACAGTAACTTTCCAGAATTATTAACCATGTACATGAACAAATACCTCGAGCTAAAAAACTTTCCTACTTTTTTTAAAACGGGATTAATAGTTCTCTTTCACAAAAAAGGAAAAGAATAAAAAATACAGATAGAAGTCTTATAACCCCATTTCTCTCCTTCCAACCTTAGGAAAAATATTAGAAAAATTATTACTGCCGATAGTTAACTTTACTTTTAATAAGCAACAAGTGTTTCACCCTCACCAGTTTGGTATCACAGCAGGCAAATCAATAAATCATGATCTTCGGAAATTGCTTGACGCCATCGAAGAGGCCAAGGAAAGAGAACATTACGTTATAGATATCTCATTAGCTATATAGTAAGCTATATACGAGAACTAATACTGCAGAAACATTAACAGACATCCTTTCTAATCGCAAAGTGGATATTAAAACGAGTGACAGACCAGCGGTATGGAAGCAAATACAAGGCTGTCTCCGAAGATCTTGTAAATATCCTTTTTTTTGTAACATAGTGGCAGATGAAATTTTAAAAACAGATTGAGCAAGAGAAATTTATTTAAAAGCATATGCAGAAGATTTCGCATTTGTCATCAGCTGGAGAACTCGTTGAGAATTGGAAAAGCATACGAACTTACACTCAAAACTTTTAAAATATGGACCAATAAAAATTAATTCGAAATATCTAAAGAAAAATCACAATATTTACTTATAGGAAAATTGTCCAGCTGACCAACTGTTCATTAGAACAGCCAGTCATCTCTCATCTCTCGAGAGCATCATCTCGCAAATACTTGGGAGTAATATTAGATGAAAAGTTAAACTGGATTTATCACATACAAGAACAAGGTTCTAAGGCCATCAGATAGTATCAACAACTTTGCTGCATAGCAGGTCCGCGCTGGGGACTTCAACAAAGATTCAGAAAGACCCTGCATCAAGCAGTCCCCGAAAGGATGCTCCTGCATGGTGTAAATGTGTGGTCACTCTCATCTTCTCCAAGATTGGAGATAAAATTAACATCTATTCAATGGTTCTTCCTTCTGTACATTACCGTATCATACCGTGCAACTCCGACTGCAGCTTTGCAAGTCATTACCGGCATTATGTCACTGCATCTGAAAGCTCAACAAGAATTCCTCTTTATCAATATCACATGCTTAAAGAAAGAAATAGAATTTGAAGGTGAAACATACTATCCAAAAGAATTTGAAGAAAAAGTCTAGAATATTACTATCCATCCTCCCTTGCTTGAGATAGAGAAACAAATTTCAACTATAGAGCCTTTTCAAGAGGATAACAGATAGGTCCAAAACGAAGCCGGAAACAGGTTGTTTATATTGCGCATTCGAAAATGGCATAAAAGTACTTGAATAGAAAGGAAAATTGAATTCCACACTGTGTTTCAAGCCGAATTGCTTGGAATGAAAAGGCCTATCATTCCAGCTAGTAAAGATAATGATAAAATTCTAGACAGACAGTCTTTCAAGTTTGCTAGCAGTACAAAATCCCCATTCTCCTCATCAACTTATACGTGACATTCAGTCCCTTCTCCTCCAATACCCAAATATCCTCTTAAGATGGATCAGAACCTATGCTGGTTATCGGGGTAATGAAGAAGCTGATATTCTTGCAAAAGCAGCCATTATTGATGGTGCTCCAATGAAAGCTCCAAAACCACGGTGTCATCTTAAACAGCATTTACAGAAAATATTTAAAAGAAAATGGCAAAATCTTTGGAATAATGGAAATACGGGTCTTTCCGTTTATAAAATCATCAAAACAGTAAAATTGCAACCACTCTCCTGGACTAGTGAAGAAACCTGTTTGTTACGGGACATGGTCCATTCTCGTCCTTTCTTCACCGTTTCCATTTATCAGAAGAGGACTACTGTTCTTGTGGAGAAAGCAGCAATCCCATTCACTTTGTGACATCTTACCCTTTTACTCTCTCATGGCACCTCAGAAAACCCTCATCATCACTAGAAAGTCTAGGGTACAAAACAGTCCTTAATAACCCATCTTCCAAAAGTAGAATCATAAACATGATTAGATTCCTAATTGATCAGGGAGAGCTGATTCAATTAGATTAACTCTATTATTTTCTTAGGACACCATTTAACCTTCCAGCCGGCTCGCGTATGTGAGAGATACACTAGAGATGAATTTCGTTTTATACCTTTATATCTGGTGGCGCTGGGAACGCTTGTCCTTGGTTATTTGTCCCCCTTCCTTTGACCAGTTGTCGTTGAAAGTTTGTGGCGCTAATAGGTCTCTGCTGGGCAGATATTTATATTTTAGAGATACGGGCGACCATTCATGCAAGTTTTTGTTACATCTGATTTTGTATGATTTTACAAATAAATCTGCATTGTTTTAGACTAGTGACAGCTGGAAAATGCACTTACGAAAGAAAATATTGAAAAAAAGCACCCACCTCCACAAAGTGAGCTAAATTTAAAGGTGCTAAAGAGAAAAACCGAATTGGGTATTGAAGAAGTAGAAGATGCGACATTAGGGGAAAAACATGCAGATTCGGCCAAAAAGAAAAGTGGACAAAAATCACGAAGTTCAATTATGAGATTTGCCAGAAATTTATATGTTTGGAGCAAACTAAACACATTTACTCAAATTGCAAAGCTGCAATGAAATAGCAATGATACTATTTTCTTCCTTTTCATATCTAAATGTCAATTACTTTTTTCTTTTTATACATAAATTCTGTAATTTTTTTTATTTGCACTTCTACATTTTATAAGAAATTGTTCTGTCAAAATATCGACAATTTCATTTATATTATTTTTAAATCAATTCAGTTTACCTGTGGTCATTTTATATTGTTATTGCAATCTATGTTTTTATTGTTTCTGCTTCTTAAGTAAAAAACGTTTAAATTAATTGTAGTTATTAATCCTAAGCTATTTACAATATAATTTTATTAGTTATATTTTTGAAAATTTGCATTTACTATAGTGTATGTGAGATATACGCTCGACCTTTCCTGTTGGTATGACGGCCGCTCCCACTGGAAGGTTAATACAACTCAAACTTTATTCATAACTTATTTTTCATCCTCACGCAAGTAACTATTATTTATAACCCTTTATTTTTTCATTCATATTATACATTACAATGTTCATTCATCTAGTGTTATTGTACTCAAGATATTTTTCATTCTAGTATTTATCATTTCTTGTTATGTTGTATTTATATGTATTTTTCCATTTGATTGTATCTTTCCCATCAATTGTTGTGCACCTTTTTTTTAATAAAGTCCACCTACATCTATACCAAACGGGAAAAGGGCAACATGAGCTCTAGAAACGGAAGTGTGGTGTGATATTTAATGTTAAACTAGAATAACTGTAGCAATAAAATGTTCCAAATGTTTTTGATTTTAACTGCGCATTCCTACAATAAAAATACTTATAGTTTTATAATAATATAAAAATAGATGCGAGATGTGAATTAATTTAGTACAGAAGTTACGATCGAAATGCGCATTATAAGAAACCGAGTTTCTAAAAGGAAAGTGGATCCATAACTCAGATGTGAATGAAATTAGTACAATCGTAGAGAAATATCAATTGTGATTTCACGATGACTAAAACGAAATGCTAAGTTAGCAGTCAAATTCCCCCAAGAATAAAAAATGTAATACCTTGAGAGCAGACAAAACATATAATGAAAAACAGCTTTGCATTATGCGAAACAAATCAGAAACATCAAACATGTGGATGGTAGGACCCGAGGATCAATAAGAATTCTATCTTGTAGAAATTCGGACAAATAATAACATATGGTGGGTGGATGAAGGCCATTTCAGTTTATTTCTCATGGACTTTTCCTTACAGCCCTTAGAAAGATTACAGAAAACATAAAAACGAGTTAACTGGAGGAATGAAATATCAATGTTTTGCTGAAAAACAAAGGATAACCTTAAGCTATACAGAGTTGTCATAAAATAACTTTCCTCTCCTAGCGACATCGGCAACTAAAACGAAAGAACGAAACGAAATTACATTTCATATACAGACTGTGGAAGGCATGGGAAAATGAATTTCGAAATTAACAAGGGGAAAAAATTAGTGCCAAAGTTGTTTATTGGAGAAACACGAGGAGAAAAGTTTTATTCATCAGCATTAGGGTCTCCTGGATTCCGTGCAACATTCTGACTTTCCCTGTGCACAACAAATTGCATTCAGTGTATGATGTTCTCTACTGCTCCGGGTAAACTATCAGTTTCGATGCTCATAAAAGCCAGTCATATCCTCTGTTTCAAGACATGCAGCTTTGCTTGAGAGCAGCCACGGTATTACACTGTCTATTGTAGACAATTTTATCAGTAAAACATGTCGAAATAAGGTATGGCACATATTAACACACATCAACAGTCAATGACGAAACAATCAAGAACAAACTGCTAACAGACCGTTTGCACTTCCCTTTTTTTACAAGTAATATAGGGCATTGCTGTCACTTGTAATTTCATGTTTTTTCCTATCGGGAACCTTTAGTACTATTTTTTTCCACGGAATTCATTTTCCCATACCTTCCACAGTCTGTGTATGAAACTCGGTTTCATTTCGTTCATTCGTTTTAGCTGTAGATGCCGCTAAACAGGGAAAGTTATTTTATGGTCCTCCATATAAATTCCATTATAAATTTCCCCTGTTAGTGCTCCAAATTATGTTAGAACCATTTATCCGGTATATGTTTGAGACTACTTCAGAATGAAGAAATGTTTTGGAGAGCATGAGAAGGAATAATTAAAGGTTGAAAAAGGTGCAAAAAAATTCATATAATCTTTTACGTTGATATATGATTTTTTTTGTAAATCAGCAATGTTTTATAATGTAGTATTTACTAATTTATTTCACAATATATAAATTTGAAAATCTTCTCTCAAAAGAGATGATACAAATACAATTGATTACTAAATTCATTCTTAGTCACTGAGAATTGAATAAATAGCAGAAAATTGGTTTTCATTAATAAAAAAACTGCTATATTATAAACTAATCAGAAGATCTGATATATTTTTAGGAATATCTTAAAATTTGCACTTTGTTGAAAATGCGCCGCCTTTTCTTTAATAATTTAAAGAGTCTTCAAAAAGGACTACTTTAAATAATTAAAGAAAATTATTATATTTATCTCCATTTTTGGAAGAACTAGCCATAATGACGATATCGAATTGGCGATAGACTAAGTTGCTATAATAATTGCTTATGAGTCATAAACATCAAATTTTATAGCTAAATTTTAAACATTTTTATCATTTTATGTTTTGAGTTTTAATACAAGTACTTCAACAAATATTCTTAAATTTTGGATAACAAAGAGCAGAACTTTTGCTTTAAAAACCATAAAACATTTAAAATGTCTTAAAATAAGCGCTTAAGTGAGAATCAAGTGACAGCCAAACCAACCAGGGCCAATAATGAGTTTATGTAATTTTCAAACGTTAGGAATGAGTTTTGTAGCCCATTCATTATTAAATTAATTTTAGATAGAGTAAAAGACTATGGATATCTATGCTTACATCTTCCTATATTTTTAATAAAGTCAATATATTTATTTAGAAATATTTAGCACAGATGCATTCATTGTTTCATCTCAATTCATAGCAAGACGAGTGATAAGCATGTAAGTTTTATAGGAGCTATTAACAAGAAAAAATCTTTAAAGAAAAATTTGAAGATTTCAAAGCATAAGGGAGCATTAGTTGGCATTTTAATTCATACTTCCGGATTTTATTTAATTCTCTGATATATCATTGCAAAAGATCTGTTAAAATGTGGTACTAACTCATAAGGAATTTAGCACATTCATCTGACAAATAAAAACAATTTTGAATTTACTTTTCCCTCATTTTGGTGATCCCAGTGACGATTTATTTCTTACTACAACTGTTTTATTTCAGTTGATCATTTTTACTAAATCCATATTTTGTTATACTATCATGAAATGGTTAGGCAGACAGAAATAGACAAGGAAAGTTTCTGGAAGAAATGGACAACAGATTACCTCAGTCGGAGAGCAGTATGGTGAAATTTATTTAAATAGCATCGAAATTCATTTCAATTCCATTTCAATAAAATCTCCATCACAATTCATAAATATCTGAAGCTGAATGAAATATCAATTAAACTACATTAAAAATAAGATTAAAACATTTCAATTTCTTTTTCGGCCTATTGAAAGATTTATCAGGGTGAGTGGGTGGTGGGCTGACTATTATGGAAGCTCGTCGGTAAGGTAAAATAAGACTCTCATATATACTGCTTTATATAGTGGAATAAGTTTTGGAAAGAGTGAAATTCATTGTTTCAGATACTAGCTACAGAAGGGTTTTTTAATGTAGTAATATATATCTTGAGGTTATTCATTATATTTCTCAGCAAAACTTTAATGTTCCATTTCTCCATTTAACCCATTTTTATGTTTGCTGTAATCTTGTAAGGGTTGTAAGGGAAAGCCAAAGAGAAATAAATTGAAATGGCATTCATCCGCCCACAATATGTCAAGCCGTCTTTCATCATAAGGTCAGCGTGATTTATATATTGATATTTATTTCTTGGGAAGAAAATTAAATATAATTTTATAAAGAAGTTTACGTAAAGTAAAAAAAAAATGTCACTATAAGAAATTAAAATAAATGGTGGCGCCACATTGTTAAATATTTACCACGAATTAACAAGTACAATTTTGTGTTAATGAGTCTCTTCTGGAAAAACTGAACAGACGAAATTTGTGACTGGATATTTAACTACGAAACGAATAATGTTATCCAATTATCTAATAATTAAAGGTCATGGAAAGAGCAAGATAAACAAATTGGTATGATTTGAAAGTTATTTTTGAATTTACATATTTAAGCTAATAGCATGCTGTGAAATAAAAGATTCCATGTAATTACTACTTACTAGCGATTTTCTTGAGGCAAACATGTAACCAACAGGATGGGACCACTACACATATTGTAATCAATGTTGTAAAGGCGAGTAAACCAATGCATATTGACAAAATAATTATCTTCTCGTTTTCAGTCAGCTGGAACATCCTGAAAATAACAGAATTCTACTTTAGTTGATTTAAGAGATAATGCATACATAGATTTAAAATCCATACATATATATATATATATATATATATATATATATATATATATATATATACATTAACCTTTCTTTGCATGATTTTTTTGAAGAATAAATCAGGGTAATATATTTCATGAACTAGATTAAAAGAAAAGTGTTTAAAAAATCCTAGTATAAATATATAATATAAAATAATTAAAAAACATTATGATGGAAATATCCATCATCATGCAAAATTACACGTTAAACTCAGCACAAAATTTTCAGTGTGTCTCTCTTCTAAATTTCGTCACTCATTATCACTTTTATTAGAAAAAAGAATCGTATATTAGTTATAAAAATATTCAAGAAATAGTATGTTTCTTCCAACCACAACAAACAGCGGAATGACAAATTCATACCCGGAATAATGATTGTGGCATTTGATATTTTTCCACATTTACGCTCCTTATTACGCAATAGTCTTGAAAAAAAGTTGCCAGTAACATGTAATTTACAGTGCACCTGTTCTGAGTACACTTTTTTGTTCACTAAGTGTTACGATGAATATTTCCGTCACTGTGCAAAGATGGGTTAAAAGTATAATTCATTCCACTGAGTGCATGTCTCATGGGAAAAAATCCATCAATAAACAGTTAAAGAGAATATTTTGATATTCCTTTGAGGAAAAAAAAAAGGATGTTGGGTTAATTTCTTTAATAGAAAATGTTTTCAAATTGTGTTTTGTGAAAGACAAGAATTACTTATTTTGGGAGTAAAAATAAATTTAAATGGATTATAATAGTTTTAATCAGAATATTTTGGGTTAATACTGATTGCTTGATGAACGACTCCGCTTATTTTTCCGCCTTTGTTTAAGTACAGTTAGATGATTATTCCAAGGTTACACATAGCAGCCAACAATTCTACAGCTCTTCAGCTTTTTTTAAATGAAAGAATGATCATTTGTTATCATTTGTGTTATTATGGAGGTGCACTGAGACCACAGCAAACAAATATGTCAGAATTTCATAATTTGCTGAAAATGTTTGCAGGCATTTTGTCAAAATTTTTGATATATTTGTTAGGAAATAAACAGTCATTTTGCACTTTTTTACATGTTTTAGTTTTCGTAAATAACATAGGAAGTCATTAATGAAATTAAGAGTGAAAACCGTTTTTTAAGCTCCTTTTTAATATTGGATTTTTTTTATTTTGATCAAAAATTAATCTTTTTAAATATATTTGATAAATTAACATTTCGTTTTGAAATGATTTGGAACTTAATTTGACATTTTGATGGCAAGCCACATTAGCGAGAAGATGGTTGATTTTGAATTTAGAAACCCCAATTGAATA
>JAPMOQ010067128.1:4189890-4250026 GCA_026543055.1 Argiope trifasciata | reverse complement strand
CGATTGGAGAAAGATCTGGTGATCTAGCAGGCCAAGGCAACATGTCGACACTCTGTAGAGCATGTTGGGTTACAACAGCGGTATGAGGGCGAGCGTTATCCTGTTGGAAAACATTCCCTTGAACGATGTTCATGAATGGCAGCACAACAGGTTGTATCACTAGACTGACGTACAAATTTGCAGTCAGGGTGCGTGGGATAACCACGAGAGTGCTCCTGCTGTCATACGAAATTGCTCCCCAAACCATAACTCCAGGAGTAAGCCCTGTGTGTCTAGGTCGCAGACAGGTCACTAGCAAGCGTTCACCTGGCCTCTTTCTAACCAACAAACGGCTATCACTACGACCAAGGCAGAACCGACTTTCATCAGAAAACACAACAGATCTCCACTCCGTCCTCCAATGAGCTCTAGCTTGACACCACTCACGTCGCAAACGGCAGTAATTTGGAATCAGTGGAATGCACTGTAAAGGGCGTCTGGCTCGGAGCTGTCCTTGAAGTAACTGATTTGTAACAGTTCGTTGTATCACTGTGGTGCCAACTGCAGCTCGAATTCCAGCTGCAGACGCAGTACGATTAGCCACAGCCATACGCCGAATACGACAGTCTTCCCTCTCAGTAGTACCACGTGGCCGCCCGGAACCTGGTCTTCTTGAGGCAGTACCTTCCCTTGACCACTGCCGCCAATACTCATGCACAGTGGATACATTCCTGCCAAGTCTTTCAGCAATATCGCGGAAAGAAAACCTACCTTCTCGTAGCCCTACAACATGACCTCGTTCAAACTCAGTGAGCTGTTGATAATGGCTTCTTCGTCTTCTCAGAGGGATCCTTGACGAAAATTAACCCACTACGTCAAATCTCAACTGTAAATAACGATCACGAACCTTACAGCGCTTATTTAAAGCAAACCTCATTTGCATGTTCATAGTGTCGCTACTAGCGCCACACTTACGCGCGTAGCTCAAAATTTGAATCGACGTCATCTTTCAGATGTATAAACACACCTACCAAATTTCGTTTATCTAGCACAGCTCCTTCCTAGTGTTGGGATTTTTTTTCCATCAGTGTATATTAAACAATGTTTCTTTTCTTCCAACCGTACTGTGAAACTAACTAAATGACTTTATATTTCATCTTTAAATATAAAGTAACAAAAAATGTTACATGTATGTAATTTCAAGCCAATTTGAAAAATTTAAAAGTAGTTCTTTAGAACTATGGCTAGTTCAAATTCAGGAGAGTGTTTTTCTTAATAGGATTATTTTGTGATCTTCATTTCTTGAAGCATTATTCAGTAAGCAATTTTTTACAATGAAAATCCAATAATGGACGAAATACACTGAACAACTCTCGCTATAAAACTCCTTGCTCTTTCAATTTTCCTTTCATTTCTAAAATTATGTACAAGTGGAGAATTTCATATGTTCAACTGTCTAAATAAGTGAACAATATTTTGAAATAGATGCACCGCAAAATCTCGAACTGTAATCGAATGAAAAGTTTGGCATTTGAACCAGCAGCTTTTTTTCATACTTTTACGCTACCCTGAATTGATTTTTTTTGTCAGCAGATCAGACCCTCATATATCTTTCAATGATATTGCCCACGGAATTCCACAGTTGTCCTGTGAAATGACTTCATAAATTATTTAGAACCGAATGGATTTGAAACAATTTAGAAAGTCATTTTAATCTGCTAGCCATTGAAAATTCAACATCATTTCAAAAGATATATCCACGAGTAACAACATAAGAAACTCATTAGAGAAAAACTACATAGATCAATATATGAATCAGTAGCCTCTCAAAAGCAGATGAGCTGGGATAGTTTTAATTTTGTATTTAAAGGTAATTAATGGTTAACTTATTCTGTTCACATCATATTTGTTGAAATAATAGGAAAATATAATTGCTCAATCACAGAGGATTTCATATAGAAAATGAATAATTAAAAAATACAAGTTGCTGTTTTACATTTATTTGAGATTTCCTGAAAAAATTTAAAATATAACATATTTATAAATTGGCACTTTTCTTCAAGAACAAAATTTCAAATTCAATCAGAATTGGATATTTTCCAATTCTTGTTTAAGAGTAAAAATTTCGGAGTTCCGTAAAGTTGTTGTGTTTCCTATTGGGATTATGTATTTTACATGCCATTGACTCTCCGGGTCACCCGAAGTCACACGTATAAAAATACTGAATGACCGGACCGCCACAACAGCAACACTGTCTAGAACTGTGGTTGAGTCCTAAGAGCCATCACCGGCCTCGGTACATCCCTTCCCTAAGGAAGTATGTTCGATAGGAGGAGCTAGATCCCGACCTTTTCGTGTACCCTCCTAGTTGGAGAAATGCAACCACTATACTGGAAGCATCTTATCTTCATTTCGATGTGCCGCCCCCTGGGGGATTGTAATTATGTACAATAGATTTATAGCTTTTCGCAATCTCCTTTTCTTATAAAATATCTATAATTATAAAGTTTGTAATGTATCTATTTCAAATGCGCATCAAAAGTTGCATTTACTGAATTTTTAAGACAATTAAAAATAAATACTGTATTTAAGGCTTTCGTTTATCTTTGTTTTTTTTAATGATAATATGGGAACATATCTGAATAATTTATGGAGATTTCAAAAACAAATGTGAGATATTTATCCTGCAGTACCAATTTTTCGCAATGATTCCTTTATCGGACTTTTCTACAGAGAAAACTCAAAACTCCATCAAGTAATAGTACAAAATATGGATTCTTATCACAATTTCCTTTGAGTTCAAGCGTATTTATCTTAAACAATTTTGAGCTTAAAATTAACATTATAAACTTTACTTAGTAAAAATATAAGTAAGCCTCAGCGAGACTGAAAAAAAAAATACTAGAAAATTGGCAAACAAGATAAAGTTATTGTTATAACTGAATAACTGTGTGATAAGCAATCAATTTTAAGAGGGTTTTTTTTCAGTAACTATCTTTATAATGAGAATTACGAAGAAGGAGACATTCTGTGTTCGTCATCTCTCTTAATGCTCCAAATTTAAAGATTTCAAATGTGCTTTACTTATTTTTTTATAAATTTATTTTTGTCACGGTTTGAAACGTTATGTTAAAGTTCTTTGAATAGAATTTATAGTTACAGAATTTTTATTTTTATTGATCTATTTATAAGCGATTCAAAGATTGAAAAAAGGGTAGCGTTGGTTTGGTGATAAGGTCTCGGTTTCAAAACCGGAAGGTTTCAAATTCAAGACTAGATTCCACTGAAGAACAGTCGTGTAAGTGGATCTTATTCACGTTAAATCCGTTGGGGCCAACCATCCTCCTGCTGGTGTCGAAGTTTGGAGATGGGCTGTCGAGGTGTCGTCCTCATTATCTGACCACGGCTCAAAATTATGAGATTCGCCCTTGCTTTGCTTTAAAAACGGGATGTTAAACTAACTCAACTCAACTCAAGGAGTAAAAATTTATTCCAAATGTAGACGGCTTCTAAACAAAGTAATTTATACAGAAACAATATTAATTTTGCAGTCAATCCAAATTTGACAAGTCGCTAATCGAATGATGTCTTAGCAAAAATTTCGGGTCATATCTATTTAACGATTTGTTTCCTCAACGTCACACGGGAATCGCAGCTGCACTTTAATTAAATAAACATCTGTTTTGAAATTACACGAAGTGACCACTTTAACTGTAGGCAATTTTCCAAACCACCACATCGGAGGAAATTATCACCCCTGTTGATCGAATGCGCTGTTCGATGGACATTTGATTAAATCTGCACTCATATGTACTACATTTTATAATCAGCAGCAGTTGAGAAGACAGGCTTTTAAGGATATTCACTAAACTGATAAAGATTTACATCTTTAAAGGGTTGTACTCTCTTCGTGAAAGGCAAACTTCAAAATTTAATTAAATCAGATAGGCAATTTCATGAAAACAACTTGAATTCTATATAGATTTACAGTAAAAAGTTACGAAAATTACATTTTATACTCATCCCAGTGGATAAAATCGTATATATAGGATAAAAGCTTACATTCATCTATGCATATACAAAGTTTTTATTTACAAAATTTGCTGAAATATTAAAAAGACAAATCTGGAAGCTCTTTCATAATTTCGATTGGTGTTTGAACGAACAAAGGGCCAATTCCTATTTAATGTATATACATAAAATTTGGAATAATTGTTGTGTAATATTACTAAATCCTGTAGCAGAATATACGCAAATTTATGCTCCATTGATAAACTTTGTAGCTTTTATATTTGCCAAATAGGTGAAAAAGTTGAAAAAAATTCTCAGCTTTGGCACTGAAACTTTAACAATTTGGAAATGGTTCTTGATGTTCTAAAGCTTCTACTACAGGATCTCACAAACACATATTATATAATTATGTATATTAAAGGTTATATCATTCTGATTTTTTTATAGAAGAGTTTTGAAAAAAAGATTAAAGATAGTGAAAAAATTACCAATTAAAATATTTAATTAATGTTTGTTTTGCAAATAATTAAATTTTAGTAAGAATTAATATTAAATTTTAGTAAGAATAAATATTAATTTTTTTTTTTAAATGTCACTTGGTCAATTTAAATGCCATTCCTGTAAAAAAAATCTTTGAACATAGTCGGGTACTTTAATATTTTAATTATTTTCTTTCAACAATGTTCATTTATATTTACTTTCGAAAAATAAGTTAGAATATAGAATATGCCATTTAATCTCCGGGTTATAGAAAAAAATATAATACGAACTTTAATATAATTTATTACATTAATTATCTATTCAAATTCAATATAAAATTTTATCCTAATAGTTACTTTATGAATTATAATAAAATTTATTATAATCATAAGGTTCATAAATCATTGAATTTTTTAAGTCCATTTTTACTTATTAATGTCACTAAATATAAAAACAGAAAGAATTGCAATCACCAAAAAATGTGAATTCAATATTTTGGTAAATCTCAACATTTCAGAGTTTTCAGAATCCATAAAAAATAATTTGGTTATAGGTCTGTGAACACAATAGTTAAAAAGTGCTTTGGGCTAGACAGGTGAAATTTGGTGTGTTTTCTATACACTAAATATGTATCAAATACAATTTTGAATAAAATTTATTATCACGATGCCTGTCTGTTTGGCTATCCAAATACAGGTGAACACGATAAATGCAAAGCGTAGGTAGAAATATAAATAAAATTTGATGCACAAACTTAATACCTAAAGAATAGATATTTAACGAATTAAATCCGTCACAGTTGACGGGCTATTCGTCTGTATTTTTGCAAGTAAACGCACAATAACTTAAAAAACACAACGACTTAGTTGGAAAGGAAATTTGGTATTTGATCTCAGTATTAAAACTGTAATCCTGAGTTAAATTTCAATTTCGATCGGTAGAAAAAAACTGTTCACAATGCATATTTGATACCCCTTAATGTACTACGAAGTACAAAATTCACTTTCACAATTGTCCTAAAATAAGAATCTGAGCATTTGTGGGATTCACGATCTTGATCACGATTCCCAATTTTATGGGAGGAAAGGGGAGGGGGTCTATACACTACTGAGGCTATACTAAAGTGATATACACTAGTAGAAAAGTATATTGAAAAGATACGAATGAACCAATTCTGCTGTTAACAGTTAGTAAGTTCTTTTCTGAATTTAAATAAAAAAATATTTACTAAGAATTTTTTTTTTAAAATTTTTGTTTCTGCTTAATATACAATTCAAATATTTAAGTATTGTCATATCCATCCGATTCAGTTAGAAGAAATGATTGAAAGAAATCATTGTTTTTTTTATTCTTTAACATATATATTTTTTAATTTTTAGAGTAAAAATTTAAAATTAAGGACTGTAAAGGATGGAAGCATTGTATTTTTTTATTAGTTTCTTTATGTACTTATGTATCCAAGAAAAAGAAACATACGAAGAGAAACATGATTTTTTCTTTGAAAGAATCAGATTCAGAATCTGAGTTTACCAGAGGAGATTTATGATTGTCAATACATGACACTGCAATTGCCGTGACTATCCTTTCATTCGTGGAAATGAATTGATCCCTTCCTGGAATCGGTATTGATCTTCACCGATGTTGAATTTGAAGCTTCACAGAGAAATGTTTCCCAAATTCAAAAGTCTGCTCCTAATCCTAGAATAATTTGCTCTATTGCCAACTTAGATGCTGTTTATTATTGTTCTATTTATTACATCTGCTCGAAAATCGGATCACTCTTGTGAAGCCAGAGCTACTTCACATAATGAAACAGAATCATGCTTGCTTTGAGAAGAGAATTTAAAAAGGGATTTATAAACGTAAAATGAATAAAATTAAAATATTTTTCAGACTATTGATTGTACTTTCAGACTGAAAATAATTTTCGTATCACTAAAGGTCGCTTGCATAATTTTTGTAATGAAGGTTTTCATTAATGTAGATGAATAATTCATTTCTATTATGAGTGTTATAACTTACGATTCATTTTACACTTTGGTGTTATGCCTTTTATAATTTCAGTGAGATTACTTCTTATCTAAATTCCAGAAAAGACACGAATTTGAAAAGAAAGAATGATTTACAGGTCTTTTAACACTTAATATTCCAGATCTTTTTAATGGGAACTTCAACAATTTTGAATGGCCGAATTGGTGGCAGTATACGCACTGTAGGAGATTCAGAATATAGAGTTTAACTGCTAATTACATATAACCCTCTGTGGTAAACTCCAATATTGAGGGAAAAATGAAAAATTAATAAGCGAATGATATTGTGACAACAGTTGACAGAAGAGATAGTGTGCTATTTTGCTTTTTTTAACTGTCCAACGTTTTTCCCGCATTAAATAAAAGGCTGAATTTAAAACATGAGAATATTTTGATATTTGCACTTCAAGCACCTTTTGTTTTTAATTCTTTCACTACTGATCATGCCCAATGGGCCACGTACGAATTCTATATTGGAGGGCCAATTTCTGTTTCAAATGATGGGTGCACGATTTAATGCAAAGATATCTTTAAAGATAACTTATTTTACATTCGACACGTTACGTTTAAAACATCCAGGATGGAATTTGTACTGCCGATCGGACTTAGGGTTCACAGGATTGTTAGTGAAAAGGATAATCGGTTTTATTGTTCATTATGATATACTCTTCCTGGGCCTGGGTATAGCGTGAGAATTACAAAAGTTAGGATATTAGAAAACTTTAAACACACAATTCATTTGCAATTAAACGGAAACAATTTCATTTCAAAAAAGTAATAAAAAATAATGAATGGGTAAAGGAAATAGCAGTAAATGCACGCAAGAATAAAGCAAAATATAATTCCAGGAAATGGGAAAAGGGAATAAAAGAGAAATTAATGACAAGTTATCATGCAAACTTTTTTAAATCTAAAATTTCATTTAAAAAAGAATAAATAGACATATAAATCCACAGACAGGAAAAATATAAACAGAATGAGGGGAGATACTTTCCAAAAAATGAAAGAGGAAAGGGAGAGGGTAACTGAATAAAGCAGCTACATATCAGACTGAAATTTTTTTAGACGGCAGAATTTGAAACCGAAAAGAATGCTGACTATGATTACATAGATGAAAAATACTGCAAATAACAACTTGTTTAAAAACGTAGCCGACTTTCTTTTGGTTAAATCCAATGTTTTTGGAGAATTTCAAGTAATCTTGCATAGGCAGGCAATGAAAAATATAATGCTCTACTTTCTTTATTTTATTTGCACAACAGTTTCACAGCTAAGCGAACCGTTGATAGTATTTGAGTAAGTAAAATTCAAAATCATCATGATCAATTAGAAACTGAGTCATTTAAAAGTACAGAAAAAAAAATTCCGCCCAGACCAATATTTCACTAGACAAAGAGGGCTTTTTTTGTTGTTGTTATTGTAAATTAGCTTTCAATGAAGAACCATACAACGGGTTCTATTGACCAATATTGCACTCAAATCGACAAATTTTAAACGAACTCTTCGTGCTATTGACAATAAAGACCAAGACATATTTTGGTGCAAGAAATTTGTTTTTGCCTTCATATACATTTCATGCGCTGATGGCAAATAAGGCATTTGCCCTTTTTTTTAGATTATAGAATATTGTAGTATCATTTGCGTGGACACAGTAGGCATAAGGTGCAGATTTTGAATCAATATTGTTTTTGTTTTATGAGCTTTATAAAAATTTTAATTACATGAAAAATTTATCAACACTTGTAATTCTACAATAATTTAATTAAAAATTATGCGAGGAAAATAAAACTAAAATGCAAGGTAAAGTTATTTTACTTAACTCCGAAAGCTTTCGTTTGTCATTGAGTGAACTTTATTTGCAAGTTCTTTGAAAATTCCAATAATAATCTTTCATCATGTGATTACCATACGATCTGCCCAAATATTGTTCTACTTTTTATTGTTTTGTCTATCTTTCACCTTGTTCTTTTATTTGCATAAGTGACATTTTCAAGGAAATGGCCTAAATGACTGTTCAAGTAATGAATCTTTTTGCTCATATTACAGCCAAGGACTCTGAAGCTGTTAAACATTATTTTTATTAAATCAACATAACTTTCAGCCTTGAGTTTTCAGAAAATTATTGACAGCTGTAATAAAAATTATGTATCGTTTCTGCTCTGTCACATATATGGAATCTTCGGAAAGATAATCATTAATAAACAGTCTGATTTGAGAGCCATTCAGAATTTCAGCTTTCTTTGCATGATTGCTTTTTGTGAAATAAACCAGGGAGATATAATTCCTGCTCTAGATTAAAGAAGAAATGTTCAAAAAATCCTAGTATAAATATACAATACAAAATAATTTAAAAACAGTATGATGGAAATATCCTTATATCATTCAAATTTATATGTTAAGCTGAGTACAAAATCTTCATTGTTTATCTCTTCTAAATTTCTCAACTGATTAGAACTTTTATAAGCAAAAAACTCTAAGACAACCACAACAAACAGCGTTCAAACGTTATAATGATTGTGACATTCGATATTATATATATATATATATGTGTGTGTGTGTGTGTGCGTGTGTGCGTGCGTGATGGAAATGTCCATCATAACGCAAAGAAATGTTAAGGGTTTTCGCAACTTATTTCATGTACAAAGCAAGATCTATCCTGTACAGGAACTTTCACGAACTGTTTCATTTACTCTAATTTAATATTCATTGAAGGCAATATGATTCTGCCTTTGTTACTTCTATTACTAAACTATTTTCTTTCAGCGGGATTTTCATATTTATTCAATTCTTCTTAATTTGGTAAATGACTCAAAATGATTCATTAAGCAGTTACACAAGGATTTGTATCGTTAAAATAAGATTTAAATTAAGAACAGCACATTTTAATTGCTATCATTTAATTTTTTTAAAAAAAGACAAAAAACAAAGGTGAATATATACAATAGTTATTAATACTGTAATATCTTGGCCAAGATCAATCAAATAAGAGATTAGAACATTAACTAAATTCTTTTATTTACAGCCTTATATATATATATATATATATATACACACAACTTGTTATCATCTAGGCTAATATTATTTACAATCAAACAACAGTTCAATCACGAAATAGCTCCTCGGTCAAATAAGTCCCCAAAAAAAAATCCCCAATTAAGAGAATAAGTCATCAAAACACCGTTAGGAAGCTGTAAGATTTAAATGGCTACTTTAGGATCGTTCCAGAAATCCACTGATCTTTAACTGGTGCACCCTAACAGAAGCAAAACCAGGAAAATTATTATTCGCTACGACGGACCTGTTATACGCTACCTAACTGTTGACAGTCGCAAATATTTTTAAAGCAAATGCAAAACTTGCTGTTGACCTTCGGATTTGTATCAGTCGATTGATATTGAAGAGGTAGAAATAAAACGATTTTTTTTTCATAAAATTCTAGCAAAGACTCCTTACCAATTCTGCTTAGAATTTTAGGTAGTGTTTTAACCGAGATCATTAAGATTTAATTTACCCGTGTTCAAATCCAATTTTTTATTGGCAGACAGGGCCAATGCAAGAAAGGTTTTAGATTATATTATATTACATTTTGAGGAAAGAATATAATTTGCGCAAATTATATTCTTTCCAATTCCAGAACGCGCGACATTCCTGAAAAATGCATAAATCGCAATGGATCCTACAATGATGCTTCAGTAACTTGCCTTAAGGAATAAAATATTCTAGAATACAATGTAAATAACACATTTTGTTATTTGAAATTCGTAGAGGAATTAAACAAAAAGCTGCATCAGATAAATATGCAAAAGCAAATGTAATAATATATCTTTCAATTGGAAGTAAAATGAATGCATCCAAGAAACTCTGTCTATTCTTAATACATTTACTGAAAGATTAGAGAATCAGTCTGCTAAATTACAGGAAATTTTTCAAAAAAATAAATAAATTGGAAGTTCTATGCAATTCTATGAATTTTCTTATCCCGACAAAAACTTTTTTAGATGATTCTCTGAAGAGGAAAAGAAAAATCTTCCCTAAAATGATCACAAGGGACATACCGATCTACGAGTTTTTTAAATGAAATTGTCAATTCTGAATTTAGTCAGAATACTGGTAAAAATTAATTGACTTATCATCCTTTTGTTGTTGTTGTTACATCGTACTTTTTTTATTTGTCCTTTTCTCCTTTTTTTCATGATTAATTTGCCTTCTCAGAACTTCCCGTTCCACATAAATCTTATCTCGCGTTATTTTTTCAACGATTTCTCTCACCAGTAATGATTTTTTATTTCCTTTTCCTTTGCTTTTTTCTCCTGTTTGATGTCTTTTTTAAAGTGGAAATATCGTGGTATTCAGAACAAAAAGATTAAGTTTTCTATTCCTCTTTTCTCCACGATAGATGGATGTAAAATCCTAATTTGTACCACGCATTTTCAAAAAATTGCAAATTATTATTACATAGAATTTAATTTTAGCATAAATCTATTTCAATTTTATGTTATTGCTATTAAGAAGTAATTCAGTCTTCTTTTATGAATTTTTCTAACTGGAACCTGTCGCGTTGCTGCCGCAGAAGAAATAATCTTGGAAATATGGTTTGGAATTATAGTTAAAATAGTTATCTTGTTTAAGTAAGATTGATAAGAGAAATGACATTTATTTTCTTGTCGGAAATGAATACATTTATAGAAATTGAAGGATATATAAAGAAGAAGCCTAGATAGTACTTATTCTATTCATTTTTATATATTAGATTTGTATATTCTTTTAGAATTGTTAAACTCTGTGTTCTTTCAAAATGGCAATGAAAGAAACTATTGTATTGTATGATAAAAAATGTGATTAAAATATTTTCTTTTAAAATTAATTAAACCTAGAAAATATATTTATACTATAAAATCTTTAATATAGTTGAAAAGATAATTTTTCTGAAAATTAAGATGGTGCAAAATTATTTGCACTGTAATATTTTTGGAAGTTACAGCAAAAAACGCTAAAATTTTATTAAATCTTTAGTTAAAATTTCAAACTTATAGGATTGGTTCTCTTAAAACTTTCTTGCATACTCTCTAATACAACTATTACAGAGAAAGACTTACATTGCATTTACATACAATAGCTAAGAAATATTAAGTCTAGGTTGCAGTAAGTAGATCCGAAAATATTTTTTATACTTTAGATGATTGTATTATGCCTATAACCTTCGCATAAATGCAAGCAATAAGTAGTCGAAATTTTATCGGAATCGGATGAGCGGTAAGAGACATACAGACAAACATTCATTTTTATTTATAAAGATTATTTAAAATCATCATCATCATATTGCACACACACACACACACACACACACACACACACACACACACACACACACACAGTGATGACGTTTTAAATCGGAAAGGAGGTGCGGTAGCTTCTGAGTGTAAAGACTCCTGAGGGCAGAAGTCTGACTTCTAGCTCATATGAAAATGACACCCCTATTCTCACTTGCACAGCCCCGTATTATAGAAGGGCTCTTTCACCCACCACATGTATAGATCATTGGGTAAAGAACAACCATGCCCGAACCAAAACTCGAACCAGTTCCGCCCAGATCATGGGGAAGACGCGCTACCTCGAAGCTAGGACGCCGGCATAATTTATATGTTTTATATAAGTACATATATGACAATTTGCCTTTCATTTTGTAATAAGAGAAACAAAGTCTTTTAAACGCAACCTTTTATTTCCATCAGATCATTTTATTCAATTTTGTATCTTAAACTAGATTTTAGATTAGAAAAGTTTTGTGGTTATTTTTATCAGAATATGCTAATATTTTATTCTAACGTACTGTAATATCTTTAATTTTCTCATTCAGCTTATTTTAAGCAGGAAGTTTAAAGGATTAAATAGAGGGTATATTTTCAATGATTGTTCATTCTTTTCTGAAAAATAACTGTCAAATTATATTTGATTGGCTGAACACACATGATATATATTTTTAAAGACACGCAGAGTGTTTCCAACCATGAAATATTCAAAAAAACCATTTTATGACAAATTCATTCAAGATATGGTATTTCTTAAAAATGGCATTTTCCTTAAAAAATATCAGTGCTAACCATACTTTAACATGCCTATGATTTTTTATTAATTAAAAAAATATTTACATTTTAATAAATAAAAAGAAAAGTTACCAGGAATTACCGTTACAGCAGAAATTACCATTTTCCTTGTAAATCGAATGGATCGATTGCGAAACATCAAACAGCTAATTATGAATGTTAGAATGTGTTACAAAGTTCTTCCGAATAAAAAGTTCCTTTATTTACGATATGACAAGGCGTTTTTTTTTTCATACTAAGCAACGTAAATATGTCTCTACTCACCTGCCTTTTTTTAGCGCATCCCGTTGCGCAAGTAACAGCACCTGCATCCTTTCACAGCGGAATGATATCTGTCTGACATCAATAAAAGGCAGGTTTACTTTCGTTGCCTTTACATTTTTTCGTGGAGATAAGCTTATGAGGAGAATACATTTGAAACTAAAATAATTAATCTACATTAAGCATTCAATGCTTTTGGTTAGAAATAGTACGCGTATATTAGCTAGATATGTTAGAATCATAAACGAAACAAATACATGATATTAAAGAATCCAAATTCTACAACTGTATATGTTACGATCAGTGTGAATAATCGGTTATTATTAATACTAACCGATTCGGTTATTATTGGTAATGACATATACAGTGGGTAAATAAAGTTTCCGTACCGTCACTAAATTTAAGAATAAATTAGCAAAATTTGTAAAGTATTGCATTTTTTTTCTTTAAATATTGTCTATATGTGTTTAGTATAAATCTATAGAAAGAGGTTTTTATAAGTTTTCATTTTTACAAAACGAGAAAAGCATATTATTTGCAATATCTAAGGTAAATTGAAAATTGCAGTGCAAAAAAAGTTTCCGTACGCGTTATGCAAATTCTTTCTGTCGTGTTTAAAACAGGCCCGCAGTAAATCTTTGACGTTAGAAAGTTAATCACTGATAAGAAAACAACATATCGACAGTTGTTAAGTTCATGTTTGTTCTTGATCGTCTCAAAATGGAAGTTCCCAGAACTATTCGGGAATTAGTGATTAAATAGCGAAAAGATGGATTATCAATGAAAAGGATTAGTGAAATGGCTAAAAAATCGAAGTCTACTGTGCAATATATCATTGAAAGATATCTTAAACTTCATTCGCTTGAGGATAGAGATCGATCCGGGAGGCAGACAAAATTAAATCCCGTGCATAGAAGAAACATCATACGTCAAGTTCAAGAAAATCCACGAATTAGTGCACCGCAGTTGGCAGTTGATTTGATGGTTAGTTACAACATTAAAGTCTCAACTCAAACCGTGAGAAATGTCATTAAAAAAGTGGCTATCATGGATGTGCGGCCCAGAAGAAACTCTATATGAGTTTGTGCAATAGGAAAAAGCGCCTCGAGTTCGCAAAGAAGCATGTAAGCAAGCCATTATCTTTTTGGGAATCTTTTCTTTTTAGCGATGAATCAAAATTTAACATTCATAGGTCAGATGGCCGAGTTATGGTGTGGAGAAAACCAAACGAACAAATGCTAACTAAGAATTTATGCGAAACTGTGAAGTACGGTGGTGGCGGTGTATGAGTGCTTCTGGGGTAGGAAATTTGCAATTCATCGAGGGAAATATGGATCGATATGGATATCTGGATATCCTTAAACAAAATATGTTATCCAGCTCAGAGAAACTATCTCTTGGACCTGGATTTACTTTTCAGCAGGACAACGATCCTAAACACACCTCTAAGATTTGCCAAGAGTGGTGCCTTTACCATGTTAAACAACAACTTCGTAGCCCTCCCCAGTCACCCGATATAAACCCCATCGAACATTTTTGGGAAGAAATTGGCCGACAACTTAAAAAATAGGGCATAAAAAAGTTGAACTCAAAAATGCCATTAGTAGCATTTGGTGTAATAGTTCTCTAGAAATAAAACAAAAAAAAAACTTATAGGGGTAATGCCACAACGTCTAAGAGAGGTGATAAAGGCCAAAGGAGGGCCCACTGATTATTAAATGTATATTTGTTAAATGTATTTTGCATTTTTGTAAACTTTTTTCGTGTGCTAGGGCACCGTACGGAGACTTTTTTGTTCCGTGTTTACGACATTTTTTGAGTTTTTAAGATTTATTTAATTTTGTCAGTATTATCATCCTTTTAATATAAATAAATATAAAATAATATTAGTTTTAACTCATTTTTAAGTTTTCATTTTTATCATTAGGAATTTTGTGTGACAAATTAAACTTTGATTTGCATTCGTATCTGCGTACGGAGACTTTTTTAACCCACTGTATATAGTCTGAAATTCATTCCTATATTTGGTTTCTTTGGTTATATTAAACCAATGAGTTTTGAATGGGGTCGTAGACATAAAATAGCGATTTTTCTAATTGCATTCATTTGAATCGAATAGCAAGAAATTTAATAGAATAGGATAAATTCTAAAAGGTAGTTGATGAATAATTTATGTAAAATAAATCCATTTAATTAACTAAATCATAATAGAACTTAATCAGTATATTAATTTCAAATGAGCATTAATGCACAATATTATGTTATTCTATGTGGAATAACATAATATTTTGTATTAAAGTTCAAAAGCTTGAGAATAGCATTTTCATGCAGAAAAACTATCTAGAGCCATTTTGAATTAATTGATAATTTTTACACAAAGAAATGTTAATGAGTTTCGATCTGCCGATGCAACCTTAAGAAAATTTATTTTTTAAAAAAACTTCTCGTTATAGGAAGCATTAATTCTTTGTTATTTGTCTTTTAAAATAAAATTAAGAACAAAAACTTTTAAAGAAAATTATATTGCACATGCGAAATAAATGTCTCAGCATATTTTATCCATGTAATTTTTGCTACATTTTTTATACAGTGATAATATCATTTTATGGTTTGCAAAACAGGTATTCTAGTTTTCCGATTAAACGTATTAGTTTCTTAGTTTTTATTTTTAGCTAGCTGGTACCCGACGCATTGCTGTCACCGAAAAAAATAATATTAAGTGAAATCAATCAATAATTTTGCAATCAATAATGATCAATCAATAATTTTGCAATCAATAATGATCAATCAATAATTTTGTCGAAATAGGATGAATGGTGTGACAGTATTTAAAATGCGAACAAATAAATATTCATTTTCATATTTTAGAGTTGTGTATTCTTTTATAATTGTTAAACTCGATGTTCTTTCAGAATGGCAATGAAAGAAACTTTATTGTATTGTACCTCTTGACTACTTTAATATACGTTCAGAATTCTCAAATTTAATTTCAGAAAATGTAATTAATATATTTTCTCTTAAAATTGATTAAACATAGAAAACACGTTTATACCATAAAATCGTTAATATAGTTGAAAAGATAATTTTGGAAAATTAAGAAGGTTCAAAATCATTTGTACTACAATATTTTTGGTGGTTATTGCGAAAAACACTAAAATTTAATTAAAATATAAAATTGCCAGGGTTGGTCTCCCCAACACTTTCCCGTATAATCTGTAATAAAGTTGTTACCTCTGAGAATGACTTGCATGACATTTGTGTACAGTGGTTACAAAATATTGAGGTTGCGATTCAATTTTTTTTTTTTTTTTTTTTTTTTTTTTTTCATTTTTAGATTTTTATACTATCCCTATAACCATCCTGTAGATGTAAACATTAAGCTGACCAAATTTCATTGCAATCGGAGGAACAGTTTAGGATGGTATAAGAAACTTAGACATAAATATTTGTTTTTATTTATATAGATTAAAAATATTCATAAATTAAGGTGGGAGTTCTAATGCCACTTGGTCATACCAAGCACGAATGAGCAGAGCTCTTTCGAATTAAGGCAGAGGTGTGCGCCTTTCGTTATTAACGAGCACCGTTAAGGTGAAAGTACGACATTGCTCGAACACACACGACACAGCCCTTTTTAGGGGGCTGTCAAATTCATTCATACACTCATTCATCCATCCGCAAGTCAGAATTTAGATCCAAATCAGAGACCGACTCATCTCTGATTCAGTACCCCCAGAGGTATCGTTTTGTTATGGGAACTTGGAGGACTTTGCAGTCGCGACTTATTTAGCGTGCCCCAACTGCCATTAGCCGACACGGCGGTCTTTGGCCGAGACAAGGACAGAACCCGCGACCTTTCGGTTACGAGACTGACGCTCTATCAACCAGGCTACCGCGGCCTCTCCTAAATTATTCGTAAAATAAATTTTTAAAGGAAATCGTCTCTTGAAGGATTTTTGCCCATGTGTAAATTAAAGAGAAAAAAGGAGAAAAAGCCAAAAAGTTGTAAAATGACTGAAATTTCTATTGGATGGAATTTAAAGAAATTGGACTAATACATTAACCAAGCAGTGTTTTCAAGTTAGGCACAAAAGAAAAGCAAAAGGCTTATTTTCTATTTTGAAAATAAGCAAAGTGAAAAAGTAATAAAATGGTATCCGAGTTCAATGCACAATCAGCTCCAAATGTTATGCATAAACGATTACGGTGATCCATGCACGAAATAATGGTGTTTATGTTTTAGTTTAGTTTTATTAACGTCCAGTTGTGAAGCAATACTTGGGCTGTTTTGAAACGGACATCGTAATTTTGAACCACGGTCAGATGACGAGGACGACACCTGAGCTAGCATCCCTCTCACCACACTCAAATAAAAAATTAACAATTTTGAAAAATATTCTAACTATTGAATATCTATTGGTGAAGAAGTAATTATTTATGTACCAAATTTTATAAATCTGGGAGCAACTGTTTATATGTAGTTACTTTTTTGGTGATTTTTATTTCTCGCGATTTACAAAAAACGAATTTAACAGTATGGCTGTAATATAAATATATTACAATTTTTAATTCGGAAACTGTAATTTAGAGTACAGCGAAATAAATTAAACACGAAAAATTAAAGGAAATTAATTTAAACACAAATAATCAAATTAAAACATGAATTTCCTCGCAAGACTATGCTATATTTTAAAAAAAAGAAAATTGTAACATTCTTACATCAAAAATCAAATTTTAACAAACAGTCTTGATTTCTTAACAGAACATCTACCAACGTATTCATGTTATGAATTTCTAGGCAAAGTGGGCAAATAAATAAATGAAAAAAATTCCTTTTTTTATTTTTTGAAGGCGTTTCACTTATTTAAAAATTGTTCAACAGCAACATTTTACGGAAAAAGTTGCTCAGAAATATTTTGATAAATAAAATTATGTGAGAAAAATATTGAGAATTTTTTTCTAATTTTCTCTATTTCAACCATTTAACGATAAGGAGTTCATTTATGATGGCTAAATGCTTTTTCGGAGTGGGGGGGGGGGAGTCCACCAGGTAATCTTATCTTATCATGAAGTAATCTATCATTGCCTAAAAGGTCATTAACGAAGGGGTACGGCACCGAAAAAAAAAACACGAGTGGAATATGCGCTCCACGCCAAATTTTCCTGCCAAAGGTAATAAAATTCCAGCAAACCTACAAACTGGGGGTAGAAAATGATAATTGGAGCGCAAAGTCCACAATCCCACCACGCCATACCACACCAGTGGGAGGACATTTGGCCTGGCAGAATTAATGTGCAAGATACCCCTTACACGACCGTTCTTAGGTGGAATCGAGTCTCGAAATGAAACCCTCCGGTTCCGAAGCCGCGACCTTACCACCAGGCCACCAGGCCCCTGGTGTTTATGAACTTCTTTGGAAGGAAAACCCATTGATCTACCAAAGTAATCCGAATACATAGGAAGGTTTACAGGGTGCTGTAAATGCAGCAAAATATCTCGTTAAAGCATTTTTAATCGGGTTCAAAACTGGAGAACAATCTGGCCAATTCATAAAGGCAATTATCCAACAAACGATCTCTTTGTGATCCAACATTAAAATTTTGTAGGATGAAGAAAATATTGCATTACATTCTGTGTTTCAAAAAACATCATAAACTGGAATTATTCCAATTAAAAAATGAGGTTTATCTTTAGCGCATCCTGACAAAGTTTTAAATTTCATATTCTTTCTCTGTTTCATTGAATAAACTTCGCATTCTCCTATTTAATCACGGAAATGATTAGGAAGTTCTAAGTGAAATTAAAATGAGCTTATATTTATTTTATACTTAAATTTATCTAATTTCTATAATAACTTTAATAAACTGTTAAAAATTTTTGTAAAGAATACAAAAATGTATCCCACACATCGAATACATATGAAAATAACATTTTGAACCAAATATTTCGGTGAAATGTCCTTTTAATTCTATACTCTCAATCTGAAATCGTTTCGTACTGAAAATAAACTATTTCTATAAGGGAATAACTAGTAGAGAGCAGGATTCTAGTGATCTAGCCTCATTTATGAATTCCTATAATTTAATCCTAAATGAGGTCAGATTACTAGAACCGATATTTTCTTTGGAAATAATTTTATATACAGTGTTTCTTGTCAGAAATCCAATCTGAAATATTTTTGATCGATACCCTAAATTGATAATTTAGAACGGATAACTATGTCATATCTAATTTTCCAACAAATGCTATAAAACATGATCAATTGCATTTAGTAATTTCACATTTAATACGTTTTTTTAGCATGACTACATTGAATCTGATTCTTTGTATAAACAATATCTTATACAAATATTTCCACATGCACAATTTAACTTCATTCCAAAGACTAATTCCTACTGAGTTGATAATACTAGTTCACTCTCTTAAATATGGAAGATAATTCATGAGAAAGGTTGCTTTCCTAGAGCAAGCAGAAGAAAATAATTCTTCCAGTATGAGGCTTTTTGGAAAGAAAAAAAAAAAGATGTTAGACTAAAGAAAAAAATCTCATCGTTCCTTTTTTATATTCTCTATCCCTTAGTGACATATGAGAAAAGGTTGCTTTCTAAGTGTAGTTTCGTTATACATGAAATATATTTTCTAGAATCAAAGCAGAAGAAATAAATTGAAATCATAACTTTATTCTTATGATTAATAAGAGTCCTTGGTTTTTAACCGCTTTTAAAATTTCATTGTTTAATTCATGACCTTGGAGAAACACACACAGCAAAGTAAGCCAAAAAACAGGAAAATAAAAAAAGGTTCGTGGTAACATATTTAGAGATTATATATCTTCAAAATAGAATTTCCTCGAAATTCAGCTGAGCAAGCAACTATTGTACTTGATATTGAACAATTTTACGTTGGACAGAAAACAGTCCTGAAAAGTTTGAGAAAGTCAAAATTCCCATAAACTCAGAAGTCAAAACAAAGTTTGAATTCACGTGATTAGAAAATAATCTTAAGAAAGGGGACAAATGGAATTTATTACATACACTTTTCTGCAGAATTTTCTAATTTTTGTTAAATCCCATGTTAAAATAATCTAAAGGATCCTATTGAAACTTTTATTGCTCCCAATTTATTTCACTTCGAATTCAGTATGCTGCATTTGTCAGTATCTGTTACCATGTTTCTTTTAAAGCAACTATAAGAAGAATAGCATTTTACCTGCATAATACTTTCATTTCTTTTTTTAAATTTTAATTCTTTTTTGTTGTAAGAGATTTAAAAGAGTACAATAGACTCCCATCATATCAAATTCTCATGTCTGTTGCTCTTACTTCAGTTAAAAATGACTCAAAAATTATTTATTAATAAAACTTTATTGGCACATGGCGAGTCCTTGAAATACATTTGGATAATATACTTTCATTTAAAAATGGAGGTTTAACCAGCTAAGGATCTTTTCTTACGACTGAGTCAATCGAAATAATGCTAAAATATCTCAAATAAACATTGTAATTATATTTTTTTAATGAACTTGAAAAAAACGAAAGCTAAAATACACTGCAATGCTATAAAAAATATTTTTTGGAAAAATTTATTTCAATGTCAGTTATAAACAAAGCAGATACCTAGAAACTTAGTTCCAGTTAACTGAAACTTTTGAAATCGAAATATTTTATTTCATTGGTAGATTTGGAAAAGAACGTCTTAGATAATCTAGGTAAGCTCGATTCGAATTTTAAAATTTTACATTTCTCACATTGAAGACATTCACTTTCATTTCTCTTATTTCTCACTCTTACAACATTCACTCTTATTTCACATTTTTCAGAAACACCAATTGCATCTATATTATTAATAATACTCATTCTTTTATCATTGAAGGATTTACGGAAATGTAAGAATATAAATGTGAATTAAAAATACACAAAATGCATTAAAATAAACGAATGATATTATTTGTAGCAAAATATATAGACACTAAAATTTTTCAAAACCGGCTAACTATCTATATTAATAAATTTTATTTCATCGCCCATCTCTATAAATAAAAAAGAGGAATGTGTGTGTTGTCGCCCTACAGGTCAGGCCGTTTGACCTAGAACTATCAAAAGAAATACATATATAATTTGATGAGTGAAAAAATGCATCTCAGAATGAATTTTATATTTTTAAATAAATTTGTAAACAAAATGTTAGGGATTTTCCCAGATAATTTCCGAAAATATTATAGCAAAAAAAAAAAAAAAAAAAAAAAAATGGTTAAAGTGTAGCATGGTGTGCCCCCGAGTTTATCGCCAATATGGTAACCCAACGGAACTTTCTTACAGTACCCCTAATTCTGTTTTGTTTACTACAGCAGTTTATTTACAATAGTTGAGTTGTTCAGGAACTACAATTGTTTTATAATAAATTTAATCTTTAAAATATCGATTTCAGATTATTTAAATTTTGCTTATTTATTTAATTTAAAATTTATTATACAAAGAAAATTTAGAATAAAATTAATATTAATTAAAATAACATTTATTTCTTTTTTTTGTGTTAATATTTACAAAAATAATTTTTCGTTTTCACATTTTAATTATCACTATGCGAATTCGCAAATCGTCTGCGTTTTCGTATTCAAAGAAGTCTGCCATGAAATTATTCGCAGTTCTCGTAATTCTTTTGGTGTTCCAACATTTGGTTCCCGCGAAATATTATTATGTCTGCAATCGTACAGGAGTGGATGTTTGAAAGTTGGGATGGTAGGCACTATTTCAAATCTCTGAATGGATGAAGGGGGATTGAAATATTTTTTTATGAGTTGATGAGGCTTGGAAAGAATGCTTTGAGTGTTATGAAGTGTTTATGAAACGATTAAATAAAGCAAGTAAGTACATTAAATATTAAAAATTCTGTATAATATTCGTTCCTATAACATCATTTATTCTTACTTGTAATATTATTATGCACTATTCTTTAATCCACACCGTCCATTTGTTCAATTTGCTAGCGAAGCTACTGCATTCCCGCTCCGTATGAAAGCGATGCCCTAGGATGTTTTTTTTAAGTTAAAATATACTGCCCGGTGCCTTCTACAGATGCCGGGCAGTATTAAACAAATAATTATAATTAGTTAAACATTTTAAATAAAAAGGTGGGAAATGGCAACCGTAACTGTTCCGCGGAACAGTTTTTTTATTTTGTCCGCCATCTTTGTTGGCGACTTGGCATCCTTGGCGCAGCAAGGGGCACACTATTCTACACTTTTACCAAAAAAATTTAAAATTTAAAAAATTGTACTTTAAACGATATCTGTTTTTTACCGCACAGTTTATTTTCTATTTTTTATCGAATTTTTTAAAAATATTTTAAGCTCATTTTGTAACAAAATATTTTATTGTTGTTACTAACATTTAACTCTGTTTTTTGCCGATTATTGAGATCAAGGTATAAAGATTCAGCATATTTTCTCAAGTTGAATAGGTGGGTGAAGTGAAGCACCATGTGCCTCCGGAGTTTCTCGCCAATATGACTACCCAACGGAACTTTCTTCTAGCAACTTTAATTCTGTTTTGTTAACTACTTTTTACAATAGTTGAGTTGTAGATGAATTACAACTATTTTATGAAAGATGTTAATTTAAAAAATATATAAATAAAAATTAAGTATTTTAATTTTGTTCTTTATTATAATTGAATGTTTTTTTACAATTAATAATAATTACGATTCTATTTTTCTAATGTGAATACATATAGGAAACGTCTATTTTCAATTGTTAGTATGCGCTTTGAAAAATCGTCTGAAATTGCAATTTACGAAATCATCTGCGTTCTCACATTAAAAGGCAGCTGCAATGGAATTCTTCGCAGTTCTCGTGATTCTTTTGCTGCTGTAACGTTTGTTCCATTAATAATTTGTTATGTAGGCGGTTGTGCAAAAATGGAAGTCGGGTAAATGTATTTTGAATCTGGAGAATGGATGATGGGTGAGTAGAATATATATTAAAGAGTTTATTAAGTTAGGAAAGGATAGTTGTTAGTATGTACTGTTCCTGTTATACACATAGTCCTTAATTTCAGTGTACTAGCGAAGCTACTAAATTTCCGTTCCCATCTGTAGCGAAGCCGTAGGATGTTTTTTTAAGTTAAAAAATTCTGCCCGGTGCGTTCTTCAAATGCCAACAGGCATCGCATGCTCTAAATTGCGCTCTTTGCACTTCAGACCGGCGCAGCCGGTTTGAAAAACTTCTACAAAATTGTTAAGATAAGCAGCAATAGTGATCCCAAAAGTTAAAAATAAATATCTCAGTTACAGATTAAATAAATCTCAAATTAAAATCAAAATTGTAATACTTATCAGTTAAGATCATAATTTCAATGTATAAAGCGGTTATTATAACTGTTTCATTGAAGTGTTTATTTTGTCCGCCATCTTTATTGGTGACTTGGCATCCTTGGCGCAGCAAGCGATACACTATTCTTCACTTTTACCGAATAGATATAAATTTTCTCTGAGTAATAGATTTTGAGCTGTATTAAATTAAATATATAATATTTTGGTAATATTTCTGCATTTTTCTTCCTGTTTTCATAAAAAAGGAAAGAATTTCTAAAGCCAGCAAAGATTTCTATTTTTCAATTCCCGCGTAGGTGAATAAATATTACTGAGACGTGGATTTTCTTCTAAAATGAATTTTAATTAAAGTGAATTATCCACTAAAATGTATGGAAAATTAAGAATTCGATAAAAGATGCGTATTTTAGAAAATTGATATTTAAATGAAGTATATTTTTAATTTTAAGATAACGTTATTTGTAGGTATAGTGCTCACAAATGTTTTCAGGTATTATGCGCTACTTTTCTTTTCTTTGATCACCGCATTTAAGCGGAGTAATGCGCGGCCGTGTTTTGTAGGCTGATTGGTTGGAAACACTTCTGGTATGCTTTGACTCATGGACACTCTAAACTTTCTATTTAAAGGTAAAAAAATGTAGTTGCCTAAAAAATATTTTTTTTAATTTAAAACAAAGCTGGACTTCCATCATGAAAAACGTATTACATTAAGTATACAATTTTTGTTTGCTCATTTGTCATTAAAAAAAAATCGTTATTTTTAGCTGAATATTGCAGGAGAATTTAAGGGAATTTCACTGAGATTTAATCGGAGATCATTTTTAATTGGTCTACTGAAAGAAAACTTTACACTTACTATGGTAACAGAGGAGGAAATTTAAATGATGTTTGTACATTTAAGAAATATTATTTAATATGCATTGCAAACTTTCTTGTGTGTTTTTAACTCTTAAGACATCAGTCCTCTTGGAAAATATCTCCGTTTATATCTCCATTCTGGGGTTCCACAAAATTTATTGATAGAACTTCCAGTGCATGTTTTTCTTTCATTTTTAATTGGCGATGAATTTAAAATTGGAGATATTAGATGCACTGTTAAATCTTTCATCGATTTTTACTATTACAATATCAAGTACAGCATTAAAAAATTTGTGTTTCATTTCATATATTGAATTTCGTAGAGCATCTTCGAATTCCTTTTCTCAAGGAAGTTTTCTGAAGTGTTAGTTTTGAATTATCTTTTTTGCTACACTTAACAAAGCTTCAAATATTTATCTCAATTTTCGAATTTTGGATGAAATTGCAAAGCTAAATGTAAACAAATGTTTGAATAATATTGAGGGAAGAACAAATGTTTTTGCCTGCCAAATTTTGTTTATTCCTTTAGAATTGTAATCATATTGTAGATATATTGATAAACTTAAATTTACTGGCATTCCTTGTAATATATCTACGGCCCATTGAGCTTCCAATATTATATCATCGATTGTACTAATAAATTCTTCTAAAGATTCATACATTTGCCTTAATTATACAAGAATTGATTCATATTCATTTCAATTTCCTTTTTATTTTTGAACTAGGGGGCTCCTCTCATGCTCGCTTATGATCGCCCATCCCCAGGAACTGCTAATGCAGTTTTCTAGGATCAATTCGCTCGCTCGCCATCTACTAAAATAATTTAGTCAAGTAACAGATATATTAAGATTCAATTTATTCACAAATATCATAAAACAATGAAAGAAATAAAAAACTGTTAAGCAAAAACTACACTCACAAAAACCACCTGCATCAAAGCTCTTTGTAAACACAAATAACCATTAGAAACTTCGCCCCGTTCACATAAACGTTTAACCCTATCTCGTTAGTCTTCTTATGAACAATTCTTGAGCATTTTCATCCGACATGCCTCCTTGTTTTCGACGATTTCGTTTTAAAATCGATAGAGCAACGACTTAAAACTCATCGTAAAAATTTTTGTCTGTCTTTTGACCATTAATTTTTTTGTTTGAAAATTTTTCAAACCGATGCAAGAATAGTAAATAGCTTGAAATCTTATCAAACCGCGTGTTGATGCTCCCTGGTGAGGTCAAAGTGTTGCCAAACGGCGTTTAACAAATTCGGCGTCATTTTGCTTTCACATAAGCATTTTATAAATAGAGAGAGATTTCAGTTGGACAGTGATAAGATTTTCTTTGTCTTTGATCGATTCACAGGTGCAATTAGAAGTGGGGATTAATGGGCGGTAAAAATTTATCAACCCCAACTCAAGGTGAAATATAAATGTTCAATAACTTTTTTATTAATATAAAATTTTTTTAGAATGAGCTTTAAAGCACAGGTAAACATTTTACATTCTTTATTTTAACACTTCGTGAAGCATTTTTTTTTTCTTTCTAGAAAATCATCAGAAATAGATTCAAGAAATATGAAAATAAAGAGCTCTAAATTCAAATCTTTAAATCTTTTTCCTTAAACAGGAGAGTGAAATGAAAAAAAGATCAGGCCTAATAAATGAGACAAAATGTTAATTTGGCTTTAATTTTCACTCTTTTTCTGAATAACAACTACATAATATATATATATATCCGGCCTGGAAAATTCTTCAAGGGTCACTCCCAGGCATAGAGTGATTCCTTTATTTTGAATCCTTGCCTGGTAGTGACCCTTAAAGAAGTTTTCAGGTCGGATTCTTTTTCTATTGGTTGTAGTTCTGATTCAGTTGTGTTCCTTTTTGCTTGGCTTATTTTGTTAATTAATTTAATATTATATATAATTAACTGGTACCCGGTGCGTTGCTGCCGCGGAAGAAATAATCTTGGAAATATCGTTTGGAATTTGAAATAGTTATCTTGTTTAATTAAGAATGATAGAAAGAGTGACATTTATTTTTTTGTCGGCAATGAATACATTCATTGAAATTGAAGGACATATAAAGAAGAAACATAGATAATATTTATTCTATTCATTTTTATATCTTTGATTTGTATACTCTTTTAGAATTGTAAAGCTTGGTGTTCTTTCAGATTGGTAATGAAAGAAACTATTTATTGTATCTCGTGATTCGTTAAATATGCGATCTGAATTCTCAAGTTAAATGATAAAAAACGTGATTAAAACATCTTGTTTTAAAATTGATTAAACATAGAAAATATATTTAAACCACAAAATCTTTAAAAGAGTTGAAAAGATAATTTTTGAAAACTAAGATCGTGCAAAATTATATGCACTATAATATTTTCGGAAGTTACTACAAAAAACGCTTAAATTTTATTCAATTTTTGGTTAAAATTTCAAACCTACATGATTGATTCCCTTTTTTCGAACGCTCTCTAATAAATCTGTTATCTCAGAAAATGACTAACATTGCATTTACTTATAATAGCTATGAAACATTAACGTTTAGCTTGAATTTAACATCTTTACTGAATCTGTTTTGTCTCCTTAGCGAGTTAATTGGTAGTTAATTCTTGGTCAATAAATGAGGTAAATAGATCGGATTTTATTTATATAGATGTGTATAGTAGCGCAATTTTTGTCATCAAGGTTTTTTTTTCAAAAAATAATAAAATTATATGATATTCTGCTTCGTGTAACATGTAATCTAGTACTGCAAAAGTTTCGTTCAACTAAAAATATTACACAAAATTTAATTTAAATAATTTACTTTATTAAGTATTTACGTAATTAAAGTGTTACGCAAGAAGTAAAGTTCGCCAATGTTCGATAGCTCGTTTTCTTTATTTTTAATACCTATAAATTTATTAATTCACCTTTTCTTCTCAAAATAGTAACTTTTTTACTTAAACATGAAAAACGATGTTTTCAACTCGACCTCACCCACCCACTTGACTTTATCCTGATCGATATCTAGTTGTAATGCAGTATTGCATTTTTTGGATGCCCAACCCAACAACATAAAGTAATGACAAATGTTCTTTTTTTCTCACATGTTGATTTGTTCTGGTGACAATTTGACTGCACCAATAACTACCAGAACAATAATACGATCTCAATCAGCTGTGGATTTAAGCTGAAGAACTTTGTCCAATACATCTCATAAACCAATACAGATATTCAAACGTTTTGGATATCAGAGAAGAATACGGACAAGGAAAACATTTGTTGTATTACAGTTGGATTCAGATTTTCATGCACCAAATTTAAGATTTTATGATAATTTTAATTTGCAGAATTATATAAAAATCTTTAATCTCTAGCCTGATCCTAAATTTTAAAAGTTGCTGCAATACCTGTATGGAACCCCAAACCCTCAACGTTCGGCATGGTTATTTTTCCACATTTCACATTTATTTTCTTTTAAAATCGGAGCTTCTGCAAAGAGCAATTTAAAATACAAAATGTAATTTTGCATTCAGACAATTTGATTATTTATTTGTTATTTTACAAACTATTGTAGCTTTCTTTTATCATATATGATTAAATCATGTTTATTCATCACTATTCAGTTTTGTTTTAATTTTTCAGCTCTCATGCTCAGAATAGAACTCAGTTATATCTAATCGAATTCCATTATCCCAGTTTTAAACGTTTTTTCATTGTGGGGAATCATGTAGGCAGTGGTACAACTAGGGTGGAACTAGAAAGGCAAGAGCGTTAGGTACCATTATCAGGGGATGGGGATTTGAGAATTCAGTAAAATATAAAAGAAAAAAGTACGTTTTTCTCTTCTTCCACAGATTGTTAATAATTAAAATGCTCCCAATCAAGTGGGGAAGAAACTACAATTCTTTTTATAACTTTGTAATAATTCAAATCAGATTTCCGTAAACAAAATATTAGTTGTTCGGAAAGTAATTTCGTTTTTTCCCGACAGAGGATTTAATTGTATTTTTCGCACCCAATTTCATACTTAAACCGCAAAATCATTTTATGTTTTAAGAGCTGATATAGCAAGGCTTGAGTGTGAAAAAGTGCAGCTGATTCTTCGCAGTAGTTTTTGGATGGTGCCCTTTTAAATATGGAGAGCAATAAACAGCATTTTCGTCATTTTTTTCTTTTTTGCTATAAAAGGTAAAAATGCTGTTCAAGCCAGAAATAAATTAGCCAATATGTGTGGAGAAGATGTGTTAACAGTACATCAGTACCAGAACTGATTTGCAAAATTTTTCCTTCAAATGAGGAGGCCAAAAACCACCTCGATCAGTTTTTTTTACAGCAAAGACCAAAACTTTTATGAGCGTGTAATCATGTTACTACCAAAAATATGGCAAAAGGTATTAGACCAGAATGGCAATTTTATAATTTAATAAGTAATTTATTCATTAAACGAAAATTTCTTTTCATTTTGACAAAAAAAAACAAAAACGAAATGACTTTCCGAACAACCCAATAAATAGTTTTATGCTAAAATCAAGGTAATTATTTAAGGCAAGTCTCGTTTCCCAAAAATTTCTATTGCTATTTCCCTATGATATTCTCTTTATCTAAAGGGGAGAGTATCCGTGGGGAGAAACAGGGAGAGAAAATTTCAGACTTTTAATTATTGTTGGATAGTTTTATGTTAAACTAGTTTATTTAAGGTAAAGCTCCTTTTCTAAAGATTTCTATCTCTACTTCTTTACGGTATTCTCTCTATCTGAAGAGAAAAGTATAACAGAGGGGAGAAACGGAGTGATAACAAAGTGTGTAAGTGTTGACTTGTGTAAGTGTGATTTGTGTAAGTGTTTGCATACGAAGTGAATCAGAAAATATCGCTCGAAAATAATTTTTACATCAAATTAAAATTCCAAAAATTAACTTTTCGAATATATCCGTTTAGTTTTTATATAACTTTACTGCAATTACAAAAATTAATAGAATTCGCAGCAGTAGCTTACATTCTTTAACCCTCTGACTGCGTATTTTTTAAAAATTACTATTTAGATGTGATGTTTGCAAATAAGTTCAAATATTTTTCAAAGTGAACTGATACTATATGTTACACGATAATAATACGATATAATAAAAATCTGTAATGGTAAAAATAAGCACTCTAAACTGCGAAAAACGAGAGATGCAAATAGAAAATGGACTGATTGCCAACTCTCGGAAATTGCCGAATAAGCAGCTGGAGGATTAAATTTAAATCAAAGCTACATCATTGCTTCATAAAACATTTACATTTTATCTCATCTTTTGCTGTTAATTATTATGTATCAAAAATATTTTAATGAAGAATTTTACTTTACTCTTAATCTGTGAAAAGGTAGCAAGTGAATTTGTAGATTATTAATATTAGATTTCTTTTTCTTTTTACAATTTCAAGACAATATTCATGGATTTCACTTGCATTATTCAAGAAATTTTCTAGACTTTAAAGTTAAATTTTTTTAACACTGCAATTTATAAGAAAATGGCAATTCCCCTCATTTCAAAAGCGTCCGTAGTTATTAATTTAAGTTATTCATCATTGACTAGATGAATAACTTATTCATCATTAACTAATTCATCATTAATTCATTATTAATTCATCATTAACTAATCGCCTGCTATCGGCGTTTTTGTAATAACTATTAGAATCATGAAGGGACTCAAATAGCTAAAAAATCATAATTTACATAAAAGATATATTTTTGTCAAGAATTCAATCGTTTTTAGTTATTTAGCAGCTTATGAGCAGTATTGAGGGTGGGTTAAAAATCAAGGATTCCCAAATGAAGAGTTTTGTTCCTCTTATTTCATTATCTCACGCCAGTTACCGCGGGATTTTCAGATTCTATTTCAGATCCATACACAAATTGTGCTTATGATACAGGTAACTACGTCGTGAAACGATAGCAAATATTTTTAATTTATAAGCGAAGACGATAAACAGATCATATGAACAGTATAAGACAAAAAGGGATCTTCCAGCTTCATTATTTAAAAAAATGAAAGGAAAAAATACAACGCGACATCAAACTTGATACATCACTGCAAAAATCATATTTTATTTCTGAAAAATCCGTCAATTATTCTATTTTTCAGCGAAAAATAATTGGTATTTTGACCTGCTTGTATCAGTATCGGTTAACCGAATGGGGGAAAAGGCTTAAGTAAGAAGGAGATATTAAACTGAGATGGAAAAATAATGAGGTAATTCTAGTATTTTTATCGATTCTTGAGGCTTAATGTTCTTATTTGGTTGCAAATTCAAATATCAGAGTGACAACAAAAGAAACCTTGCTTATTTCTAGGGCTGCTTTCAAGTAAACATCAATGATCCGCTTGTAGTTGTTCAATTTTAAGAAATGGCTTGATCTGAGATTTTAAATTAAAAAAATAAATTTAATTTAATATCTCATTTAATTTTTGTTCAGAAATTAACAATAAATAATAAGCTCACTGAGCTCATGGTAAAAATAAAAACTGATAAATTTCATTAAAAAGTCAGAAATATTTTTTTTACACTGAAGTTAAGAGGTAGATTTTTAGATTTTCCTTTTAAAAATTAAGAATTCTAATAACAAATATTTTTGAATCAAAAAATAATTTAAGTTCAGATTATTTTTTACCAATCAAAGTTTTTCCACAAAATATTCTATTCTCATTTTTTTTTTTTTTTTAATCTTTACAGTTACTGTGCTATCGATTACTGAACTCTTTTTATAAATTCAATACACTGAAAAGAGTATCGAATTCTTGAAGTATATTTTCTTTAAAAATAAAGCATCTTGAAATATTTTTATCAATGCATTAAAAATAAATTTTAATTAAAAAAAAAATTGGAGGACAAAACAAAACCCTTGGGAGAATGAAACGCAGAAATAATCTAAGTAAACTGGGATTATAACCAGATATATAAAATATTTAAGTTACAAAAAATAAAGGTTCGTGATTTTTTTTGTAACATACTCAGAGTGTTTTTTTACCTCTCTCCTACTATTTTCTGCTCCTTGTGCTTTTATATTTTTTGTTTCGTCTTTTATTTCTATCACAAAATGTTATTTTTCCCTTTTAATGGTCTGATAGAGGTGCTTAAATTCTTGGAATGCTTTTAATCTTAAATTTATTCATCAATTTCAAACCACCAAAGGTGATGCCGCTTTTCCTTCTCCCTTACCTGTCCACAGAATCAGTTTGACTTGTTTATTGTTTTATCGTATCAGAGATTATACTACGTCACGGCAGAGGCCAGAATCGTATTTTCAGAATACTTCTAAATTTTATCCGGGGATCAAGCCCAAACCAAACCTTCCCAAATCGGGTGCCTTTCTTCCAATTAATATCTGCATTCGAAATAATTATATAAAATAGAAGAAAATTATTTTATATTAATATTTTTGTTTTCCAAGGATAAATATTTTTATTCTTACCTTCTTTTAACATCATTACTTAATAACAATTTTCTTTTATTCAAAAACTGTTGCCAAAAAAAACATTAAATTTAATTCTGTTTATTTATTAACGTCCCGTTTTTAAAGCAACACTAGGGATGGACTTCGTCATTTGGAACCGAGGTCAGATGACGATGACACTTGAGCTGATACTCTCCTCCCTTTCCCACACCACACTAGAGAGAGAATGTTTGGCCCAGACAGAGTTAACGTGCAAATAGCCCGGCTTACACCACAGTTGAGGCCGCGGTAGCCTGGTTGGTAGAGCGTCAGTCTCGTAACCGGAAGGTCGTGGGTTTTGTCCTCGTCTTGGCCAAAGACAGCCGTGCTGGCTAATGGCAGTTGGGGCACGTTAAATATGTCGAGACTGCAAAGTCCTCCAAGTTCCCATAACAAAACGATAACTCTGGGGGTACTGAATCAGAGATGAGTCGGTCTCTGATTTTGATCTAAATTCCGACTTGCTGATGGATGAATGAGTGTATGAATGAATTCGACCACCCCCTAAAAAGGGTTATGTCGTGTGTGTGAGCTAGAAGTCGGACTTCTGCCTTCTGGGTGCTCAGGGGTCTTTACCCTCAGAAGCTACTGCACCCCCTTTCCGTGAAAAACACGGACACAACAACTACACCACAGTTCTTCAATGGGATCGAATCTCGAACCTAAAACCCTCCGAAGTCAAGACCTTACCACAAGGTCATGGCTGCCCCCCCCCCAAAAAAAAACATTAAAGTGTCATATTCCGTTAACAATATTCTAAGTAAATTAGAATCTTAATCATCTATAATACATTCTGTAACACACATCGATAATACATCTATAATACATTTTAATTTCCAATAAAAGCCCAAATATTTCTTTTTAATGACATTCATCGTATCTCAGATTTTTATTTAAGTTTGCTTAATTTTTTAAATTTCTATTACTTACAACTTTTTGTCTTTAATATATATAATAATTCATGATTATGAATATTATAGAATATAAAGATTAACATTTCGTAAATTGATCGCTAAACGGCGCTATTTGTTTGCATTCAGTATTTTGTTAAAAAATATTAATTTAAGATTAAGGATTGAAATTATTAAAATATTTTGTTGTCATTGGAAGCAAATAACTGTACAAAATTTCAGAATCCTAGTAGATCCGAAAATGAATGAAAAAGTACCAGATTTACAAATATGGAAAATGTTAAGTAAAAATGAGAAAAATTACTACAGAATGGCAATTTTCTGGCGTGTCACCTGTTCTATTTGAGAAAGTTGCCAATTTAAAAGGAAAGGAAGTATAAGTAATGGTTATAGTATTTTCTTATTTCATTAATTACATGAGCGAAAACATTTTTATCTGGAAAAGTTTCCATTGGAAACTACAATTGTTTATTATGAAGAAAAGTAAAAATAATTCTTTATGTATTATTTTCTTTATTTTTATTATTGGTCGAAACATTGCTTTTTTGTTTTTGAAATGAAACGTAATGACTTTGTTTTGATATGCCATATGCCCGCATCAAAAGAAGGGATTGAGAAAGAGGGTTATTTTGTAAAAAGCGCTTCTGTCGGCCGTTCGAACTATATTGCAGTTATTCAACATTTTTCACTTGAGCTTAGAGATAGGAAATTGAAAATTTTCAATAGCTGTGGGGCGCAGAAAAGCTCAAATGTATATTTTCATGTCACTATAGGGCATAAAAGTTAAAATGTATATTTCCAAATCACTATAGCACAAAAAAGTTCAAACGTATACTTCCAAATCGCTATAGCGCAGTTTCGATTGGTATATATTTAAATAATAATAAGAAAAGAAATTCAAATATGATAATATTCTTCGATTGTGCAAAACGCTTGAAAATTAGAGGTAAAAAGTAGAATTTCACTATTAGTAGTATTTTTAAGTTTTTTCCCCCATAGTTTCATTGTTATAGCGTGAAAAAAGGCATAATGAATATTGTAATAATTCTTCTATTTAGCGCAAATCAGATATTTTTTGGATTCCAAGTATTTTCTTTCCGTAGTATCTAAAAAATTGACAAATGAATCCTAGTGCTAATTCTTTTCGAAAGCATGTCGACTAAAAGTTACTCTTCCAAAATCTTACAAATATGCATTCTAAGGATAAATAATTAAATATTAGAAAAAAAGAGACCTTTAGATTTATTTTCATAATTTATATATTGTGAAATTTGGTCTCTGGTTTGCCGCAATCCTCTCTTTTTTTCTTGTTGTTACCATTCATCGGAAATTTTGCGTACTGCAAAGGCCCGAAAATAGATATAAAATATTTTTTCCTAAAAGGTTTCTTGTAAGCCGAAAGATGGTTAAATGTCTCCCGAGTACATATAGCTAACAAACATATAGCTTATATTTAATTAACTTATTTAATTTCTCTATTATTTTCACATTAAAAAGTTATTCGAATATCACACAAGTTAAATGAATTACAAATTTTATTTTTATGTTATTACATTTCATTTGTGATTAAAACTTTTTTTTACTACGTATGCTATTGTACATACGGGCACTCTTCTGCAAATGCAATGAGCAGTCACGCTGCTTAAAAAGTTTCAAATTTATCCATATCTTAAATAAGATGTATATTCTAACATTGAATGCGATATTTTTATGCCTTAGTGATGCTTTTCAAGAAAGTACGAAAACTTTTTTAATGCTATTAACCACCAATTAAGAAATAAATAAATGAAAAAGATGATCTTCATAAATGTTAAAGTTTAGAATCTTTCAATAAAATAGAAGAGTTAATCTGGTAACTCGTTACATATCCTTACGTTAAATAAACAGTTTTCAATATTGCTGTCTAACTTCATGAACTTTGATAATTGTGAAGAGTATTTTATAAAATTTAAATGATAATTATAAAGAGAATTTTATAAAATTTAAATGATAGCTATGAAAAATATTCTTTATAATTATGAGATCTTCATAAGACGAAATTCCTTTATTCAATTCTCGAAGAAAAATATTTAAGAAAAAGAAAAATCCTATTTAATAAGCGCTTAATGTCTTCTAGCTAATCAGAGAATTTCAAATGATAGAATAAGATCCAATATGTTTTGCAGTGGTGAATTTTTTAAGATTAGTTTCTTCATTTAAAAGTCAGCTTGAATAAACAACCCAGAATTGTTACATTCTTCTGGCTTTATGTGTGCGAGAGAGAGAGAGAGCGTGGATTTGAAACTCGTGGGTTTTTCTAGGGATATAAGATCAAGAAAGTGAAGTCAACTGTAATGACAGCTGTTCTTGATCGACCTTCATAAGAGTCATCTCAATATAAGCCCTTGATTCATTCACCTACAGTAATTTTGCACGTTTTCGTAAATTCTTTTTCTGCGGGGGGTGGGGAATATACTTCTAAAAAACATGGAAATGACAGCTGACTTTAAACACACGTTTAACCATCTAACTTTTTTATTTTCTTTACTATCTTATAAAAAGACGTCTTTTATTTTGGGAATATTTTCTTATTTTGATTCAAATGAAAATCCATTGAATATTTGACTTATCTATGCATTCGAAGCAAATTTTAATATTGAATTATAATCGCTGTGTATGGTTATATTACAATGATCAAAATTCGATAAATCGATGCACGTATGACATTCGGGCAAAACAGTTAAGCAGCTAGTAATAAACTAATTGACAACATTCCTCTTTAAGAAGGAAAAACTGAATTTATCCTCAATATAAGAAATGAATTTTTAAAGCAATTTAGAAGTAGTATTTAAATTTTTTTTTCCTTTTATCCATATTAAACTACATCATAGTATAGCATCATAGACTCGAAACTTATTTTAGCGTGAGAAGAGATTCGTACACTGAAACTTGCTTTCCCGACTATACAATAAAATAATTGCGCTATCTCCAAATACGTCTTCTTTTTTGTTTATATCTAAAATTTGATTAAAACTTTTTGCTTGAATTAAACATAAACGCCATTTTTAGCTGCTCACATTTGCAGTTTGAGATAATATCCATGAGATAGATAAAATAATAGATTCCTTTTCTTCTATTTGAACAATGTTTGAAAAGGCTATACTCCATCACCAGAAAATAAGGATATCCAACTTGAATTAAAATTCACTCTTTTTGTATAGCATTTAGGATCCTTTTTTAAACAATGATATTGGAAGTAATATTTTTTTCCCCATTTTCAGATGACATTTATACGAAAACTTTAATACATTGTAGAAACAAACTTATAATTAAATATTCTTTCAAATACAGGAAATATGTTTCCTACTCCAAAGAGTCCTACAGAAAGCACTATTTTGTTCCAATTGAAACAGATAATTTAAATTATGCACTTGACATTTATTAAATATCTTTTATTGATAACTTCGGACAATTTTTGATATCTTTTTATTCAAATTTATTTATCTTTTAATTGGTTTTGAAGAAGCGATTTGACGTTTCCTAAAAGTAAGCATAATTCAATCGCTCAAATTCAAACGAAGACTAGAAAAGTAGAGCGATTGCGAATAAAAGAAACACGTGTCCGACAACAGCAGGTGCGTCAGTTGTGACAGACAGGCCAAAACAAAGCGAGTTGATGTTTCGGAATGATAACGAGAACACTGCAAAAAATGTGGGCATTTTTTCAATAATAGCAAATTCATTTCAGCGCGATTTCTCTTCAATTTTCATTAATTTTTCATAAGTTTGTGAAAAAAGGAAAAATAGCTGCTAACAATTCTGAAATAAAGAAATTTAGAACAATTTTTTTCTTAAACAAGTGCCTATTTACATCATTGCTTTTTATGATGGTTTCACTTTCTCCTTCCTAATGTATAGCCAAGTTATTGTGATATGAATTATATATCGAAATTATGTGATAAGCGCTCTTATGAATTATCTTGATGCACGTCTTTTTTGAGGGGGGAGGGGGGATTTGAAGGTTTGGATATTATGCCAGTTCTGAGTTCTACGAATTCCAATTCATAGTCTGTATTCAGCTCAAATTACTGCTTACAGTAATAGAGCATCGAATAAAAGATAATACGTATTTTTATAATATTAGCATTCCTGCTCTTTATATTTCTCTATTTGAAAAACTGGATTGTTTCAAAAATTAAGCGTCCTCCCAATTTAAGCTAAAATTCTTCCTTTTATTTCTCTTTTCTTATTCGGAATTTTTTTAACGAATTCCTTTTTTGAATCGCCCAAAATTTCCATTTACAAATAAAACGTTTATATTAGAGAAATCACTGAATCATTTTATTCATTAGTATATTTCACTTTCCATGTGGAGTTGTAGAATTAAATCATTTCAAAATTACAGGCTGCCTTTTTCTCTTTCGTTTTTTTTTTTTTAATTTACTTCATTATCTAGAGATTAAACAGTTTTTTGAATATAAAAGAGGAAATATATTTTCTATTGTTGTCTTGGTCAATTTGCAATTAACTTTTATTGCAAGACCATTCTTTTATTTTAATGAATTCTTCCATTTTCTGAGCTTCGGAGCAATTCTATTACATGACTAGAATTTAAGATTGAGAGGTTTACAATGTTAGGTTTAACGGAAGTTTTATATCCATTTGCAAATGTAATTTGAAAACAATACTAATAACTAATTTGCGAGCCTTTTTTTTTTTTTTGCGTTTAATTCGCAGCATGGGTGCTACAAAATTTTATGCTTTGTTCTCAACTGCGGCTATCTATACGACGTATTCGTATCTCAAAATTTTTCCTTTCTTCATTACTTATTGTATCTTATTCTATGGAATGTATTAATGCTATCATTGTTTGATTTCGAATGATTATTCATATTATCTTTGGGTGTTGAAATTGGATCATGAATGTCCTTAACCATGGGATGAGAGAGGTAGAAATTATCCTTGATATAAAAGGGACAGAAAAATTCTTATTGAAATGGCTGTTTTTATTTAGTACTCTGTTTTTATTAAAGAGTAAATGCAGTACTAGCATTATTATTATTATTATTGAATGTTGGGTAAATTCTTTAATATAAAGCCCTTGTCTCATTCATATCTGGACATGTAATTTCTATTTGTTTTTTCAATTTGTATTTTTGCCATATAGTCAAGTCAAAAATTATATTAACCTATCGAGAGCCGGCTATCTAGCTTCAAAATCATTTTAAATCTACCGCAGTTGGGATAAAGGTTGGGCACAATTTACTAAAGAATAATAAACAGAACGAACACAAACTGGTTTTGTATGATTTTGTTTTCCCCGTCTATTAACAACAGGATGTAAATTTTTCTCTCTTATCACTTCACTTTAAACACTGGTTATCTGTAACTAAAAATTTAATACTAAACCTTTAAATAATTTTAATAATAAACCTAATCTACAAAATAAGACTATTTTCAAAAAATCTCGATTATAAACTAATGGCCGAATCGGTATATTCTTCGGAATATATGTTTATCAATGAATTGGTACAGACTATATACCTAAAAAGCAATGAATCAAAATTGTTATAAATTACATTTCTATAAAATCAGACTTTTTAGAAAGAATTTTCGCCTATTTTTCCAAAACTCAAAAATTGAAGAATATATAAACGAGAAGCATAAATAACATTTATTCTATTTTTATTATTCTATTCTACAAACAGATACTCATTTTTACATCTTAGACTTGTATATTCTTTTAGAAATGTTCTTTCAGAATGGTAATGAAAGAAATTATTTATTACGTCTGGTGATTTGCTTAATATTCGTGCAGAATTCTCAATTTTAATATAAAAAAATGTGAATAAAATATTTTCTTTTAAAATTAATTAAACATAAAAAAATTATACCATTAAATCTTTAATCTAGTTGGGATAATTTTTTGAAAACTAAGATGTTGCAAAATTATTTGTACTATAATATTTTCAAAAGTTACTGCAAAAAAAAAAAAAAAAAAAAAAAAAAAAAAAACTAGAATGCTATTAAATTTTTAATTAAAATGTCAAACCTATAGGATTGATTCCCCTAAAACTTTCTCACATATTCTACAATAAAACTTTTATCTTAGAGTACGACTTACATAGCATTTACACACAATATCTACGAAATATTAACGTCTAGCTTGAATTTAGCATCTGTACTAAATCTGTTGTATCTCCTAAGCGAGACATTTGGTGGTTAATCTATGGTTAATAGATGCGGTCAATCGATAGGAAAATATTTTTTATATTTTAGATGATTGTATTAGGCCTATAACCTTCGCAAGTACAAGCAATATGCTGTCGAAGTTTTATCGGAATCGGATGAGCGGTACGGCAGCGCAAAAGAGACATACAAACATTCATTTTTATTTACACAGATAACCAATATCGGACAAATATTTTAATAACAGAAATTTCAAAGTCAGCATGATATTTCAGTGATTCAAAATTACTTAAATTTTCAGCAGTTCCAAAGAAATTCGAGCTGGAAATATTCCAAAATAATATCGAATGTATGGTAAAGGAAGCAAATAAAGAAAAATAAAAAAAAACAATTTTTAAGAAATCTAAATAAAAAAATAGAAACGCTTATTTATAGTACTTTTTATAATTCCATTCTCAGCTGTAAATACTATTAAAATGCCTTTAAAATCCATTTTAAATTATCTAGGAAGTAAAGTAAAAAAGGCTTTTAAAATCTAAAGGTGCAGATCTTCAAAGAAAACATTAAAAAAGATTGTGATTTTCATTTCAAATGGGATTTCAATGTAGAATATCTTAATTTGGAATGCGCTATTCTCATGAATTTTTGTCATTATTCTCTACCTTACTATCAAGAGGAAATCCTTCCCGATATAATGCCGAAAAGAAAAAAAACGCATTATTGCCTTAAATAGAGAAAGTTTTTATTTTGTGAGTTTGCTTTCAATTTTTTGTTTCAAATTTTCTTCTTATAAAATTTAAAGATTTATAACAAGGTAAAGAGGAAACATTTTGAAAAATTAACTAGTTTTTTTAATTTTAAATCAATTATTTTAAATTCCCTTTAGAATTCAATTAAAATTAAGAAGTCCTACGAAATCGGGAATCTTGTCTATTTCCTTTTGGAATGTTTCGATTAAATAAATGCTCGGAAGCCAGCCGGAATCCGTTTTTTATATCAATAACAATTGTCACTTGAAATACTTTTCCCCAATAACGTTTGTATTTATTTTTTATTATCATATTACTTTTCAGACCAAATGCCTACATAGCTTCCAAACTCGATGTAGGCATCGATCATATTTATTCATAACCATATCTAAATCTATTCATAAAATAGTGCTGCGAAATGTGATCGATGCCTGCGTAGTTCCTCAAAACTAAAAAGAAGGTGATAAAGTTTGCAAAATCTTGCCGTTATTGGAGAGTGTTATGAAATTCCATTCAACACGGACATATATTTTTATCCAAGTCAGTGCGTTGATAGGGCAAGAAATTTGATTTTAAGATCCACGGTTTGAAAACTTTTTGTAGAGGTCAAAAACATTTGAGTCCAATGTCCTTAAGTTTATTTGGAGCAGATGTCTGGAAAGCGGCTCAGGGTAAGTAATCAGTAAAGTATCGGCTTAGGTCATGTAATCGCAATTCAGAATTAAATTCCTTCCATGTATAGCTTCCGGAAAGTTTCAAATACAGGCTGTAAGCAATGAGTAACTACAACAATTAGAAAGTAATTGTGTTGGGAATTTAAAAGACTCTTTGGATTAAATTCTAAAATTGTTAGAAGAACCAACTATCTAGGGAGCCTCTACTGTCTGTCCATCACAAGAACTCTGCTAGACGATCGTCTGTGTTTACGGCGGGCGTTATAGAAAAGGTAACTGTAGGAAGAATTCATTTCGCAGAGATAGAAATTCCTTCAAGTTTCTCACAGTGGCATGTTTAACGCCAAACTGGCGATATTATGTTTGATTGCATTTAATTTTTGAAAAAAAAAAATTTTTAAAAATCACAAAGATGAAATTAATTTGAGTACTCGGAATATTGAAAATATCTGATATTCATGTTATAAATATGCAAAGAATAAAGCAAATCAAACAAAAAAATTGCATAATTATTTGTATATCTAATGATTGCACAAGAAGAAAAAATTAAGGAGTAAAATCATGCAAAAAAATAATTCGTCATAATTTCATTTGATTTAAATTTATATAAGTTATTAATATAAAATTCTCCACAGCAAACACGTCAAATTTAACATAAAAACAATAACATAATTAATCGTAATTATTTCATAATTTTCATTAAAAGTTCCTTTTATTATGTTATAAAGTAAAATATTCATATTTAAATATGCTTGAAACCTTTCCAGATTTATATTTATTTTTCATATACAGTAAACTCTCGCTACAACGATACCCGATACAATAATAACTCCCTCTACTACAATAATGTTTTGTGGTCCCGGTGATTTTGCATATAAACTAATGTTAATCTCCCCTCAATATTGCGATGTTCTCTAGAACAATAAACCTCTGTAAAACGATTTTTTCAATCTAAATTTCAGTATTATTTTCTCCCTTTATAATAATATTTCGATTTTCAAATACTTTTTTTTTCTTTTTCTTTTGTTATTTTTTTCCGTTTATTAAGACTCATTGTGAATATCGTGGAAGTTGGTGGGAAGTAACAGAAAAAACCATTCGGAATTGCTGGAAAAAGGCTGGTCTTTGTGTTATGGAAGATAAGAAATTTGATAATGATGAAAATTCCATAGACAATGATCTCTCAGATGATCAAGAATGTGTTTTGCACATCAAAAAATCCGTATCCCAGCTTAAAGAAACAAGCGGTAAAAAATTTGGAATTAGTATAGAAGACTATTTAACAGCAGATGATGATCTTATGGTTTTCGCAGGAGTTACTGATGAAGATATTCTCTCTGAAATTACTGATGAGATAGGAATCAATGATGAAGATAATGATGATATTGATGATGATGATAATACAGGTCCATCGCAGTCCTTATTGACATCCCAGGAAACTCTTCAATCTGTGAATTCTCTACGGACATTTTTTTCAAGCCTTCCGTCGACAAATGAAGAACATTTTCGTGCACTAGACTCAATGCATACAGTATTGGTGAACTTAACAGTTAAAAAAATGAATAAACAAACAAAAATATTGGATTATTTTCAATAAAAAGTGTTTTCAGGTATGTGAATATTTCAGTGCTTATTTTCTGAATTTATCTTATTTACTTATTTTTTTAGTATTTAAACCACTATTATTAGTATTTTACAAATTAATTTCTTCTAAATATAGACTTAAAAGTAGTATGTTATGCACCTTAAACTAATAATAATAAAAACTCTTATTAAATGCTCAAAATATGTGGGCCCTCGATATAACAGTATGCCTCTCTACAACAATATATTTATTTGGTCCCTAAAATATTGTTGTAACGAGGTTTCACTGTATATCTACTATTTTCTGAAACACAAAATTAGCGATTACCATACTATCAATTTTTAGATTTTTAAAAATCAAACATTGATTTGTAACTTATTTTCAACATGCTCAAGCTTTCTACAGTATAATTAATCTTGCAAAGTTTATATGTAAAAGTATTCTGAATTTGAAGGTAACTCAAGTGTTCATTCAGGCACGTGCCAGATGTCCCTGACTTAAAAGAGCCCAACTTAATAAACACAATGTCGATTTACTAGTACATTAGTGCATTTTTAGTACATTATTCTACGAAAAACACGGTAAAAGTTTGTTACTGTATTCTAGATTACCATTTATTCGTTTCCCCCGGCTTGAAAAAGAAACATTTCAAAGAAAACTTTTTCTCACGAACTGTCAATTCAAATAAGAGTGATAAATGAGCTTTTCTTTTCAATGTATATCAGTAGTCATGAGCTCGAAGCAGTAAAGGATCCACATATTCCGGCATGCATTTTATCATTTCGGGGTTGAAAATTCTTCACTCCTAATTTTCTTCATATTTCTATTCAAAACCCATCAATGCCGTTTGACAATACTTATCTGTCACAGTTTTACTATCACAATCAGTACACCTGAGTAGAAGAAACCCCTTTAAATACTCGTTAATAAATTTTTAGATTCTTGGAATCATACTTACGAAGGAAAACTATTGAAACAACAAAAAGGCTAGAAAACAAGCCTGAATACTAAATGTTTTATCTTTTTTTTTGTACTGAAAAAAATAAAAAATGCGCTACCTATAATCTAACATTTTCTTCATGCCATTATATAGATGAATAATGTTTCGCAGTAAAAATTTAATAGAATTCTTAACAATTGCATATATTCATTCAATTCCAGAAAAAAAATTAAATCTATCTATCTAAACTCCAAGTATTTTTTTATATATAACAGAATAGCTATTTTTAATTTCAAAGTAATTCTTTTTTGCTTCAAAACTGTAATACAATTTCTCTTATTATTTTTATTTAATACTAAGAAGAAAAGATTAAAACAACAGCTCCTCCCATCGTCTTTTTATCGTGTCAATGATTATGATAGGAGATAAAAAGAATTATACCTGTAGATTTAGGGAGATTATTCAATACTTTCGATGAAAATAAAGTACTGAATTGTAAAATATACTTCTTTAAAAAATAATTAAATACAAAGTTCCTTGCAAGAACATTTTTTAAACATATTTTCAAGTAAAGAATTCAAAATTAATAATCAATTAATTTTACTAATTTTGCTGCGGATTCTTCGGTGCAAAACTCTGCAACATTATGCACAATTTTGGGTGCTAGTTATTTTAAAGTCTCCTTTCTTAAATCAAAATGCGTTTTGAAGGACGTCAAAATTTAAGGGATAAAAAATACTAAATAATGAAATGCAGTTGATATTAACGAAAGAAAAGATTAATAAAATATAAAGGAAGTCTGCTAAGTGAATATAAAAGATTGTGCAACTGCGACTAAAGCGAGAAGATGAATGAGCAACAAGTTTTTCTTATGGCTACGGATTGACGCCAAGAAAAAGAATAACCCCCCAGACTTCCGATCGATTCCACCCATTCAAAATGGATCTTCCCAACCGAAGCCGGTTTCTATAACGCCCGCCGTAAACATAGACGCTCGTCTAGCAGAGCTCTTGTGGTGGACAGATAGTATAATCCAACACCGATTGTTCAGATTCCGACCTCAAATGAATGAGATTATATTGAATTTGTCTTGTTAAGCAAAACCAAGGTAATTTCATTCACTGTTTGCCAAGACTAGCAGCAAGAACTTTGAAAGGAAATATATTCTTCGAAGTTCTTCCATCCTTATAGTCAGCCGCGGTGACCTGATGGTAAGGTCGCGCTTTCGGACCCGATTCCATCGAAAAATTGCCGTATAATCGGGTCTGGTGCATGTAAAATACATTGCGGCCAAAACGTGCTCCAGCTGGTGTGGTGTGGTAGCTTGGTGAGGAAGTGACAGCTTAGGTGACGTCTTCGTCATTTGACCGCTGCTCAAAATTACGAATTATTCCTTCCTAGCTCTAATGTTGCTTTAAAACGGAACTTCAGAATAACTAAACTAAACCAAACTTCCATTCTTATATTGAAACGAATATGATTATTTTGATGCCTAGGCATGTAGCTGTGGAAACGTGCTCAGTTTAATTTCAAAAAAGCAATTTTTCCAAAGTATTAGTTAAACGAGCTAAAAATTATACGTGTAATAATTTTATTATTCAGGGTAGATAGTAAATAAGAAAATTTTTCGAAGACATTTTTAATTCAAGTTTTAAATAGTCATTAATTTGGTATGTGAAATGTTTTTCGAACTATTAATATTGGAGCAATAAATCATAACAAAAAATAATATTTTACTAAAACTTTTCTGAGAAAAAAATGTCTACAGAGCAAAATATAGATAACTCGATTTTTACATTAAAAAATAATTTAGGAAAGATAAATAAATAAATTTGAAGGGAAAAAAAAGTACTTTGAACACATTAAGCCTTAAAATGAAATTTTTAATACAAAGCAGGGCATTTAGTAGATCATCAGATATAAAATTTAAAGGAACAAAACGTATTCAAATGACTCGTATTTCTGAGATTCTTGGATTAGTCATGAAAATGGAACGATTAAGTCTTAGTCACTAACTAAGCTTCAGATATTTTTAAATTTAAAATGGACAACCGAAGAAATGAGAAACAACACATCTGAGTTCTAAGACAGAAATCAGATTTTTGTGTCGTCTATCAAGTAAATTTGTTATCCGATCCAACATATGAAGCTATTAAATTATTGTTCAAACTCCAAATTTTAACATGATAATTAAAAACAACACTTACAAAATTTATAATTACTAAAATAATCTGTTTCATTTTTTAGTAAACAGTGAAAAAGATCTATTCGATGATCTGAAAAATGAATTAATCAATTCAATTCAAAATTTTTATAAAATAGTGGAATTTTACAGAAATAATAAAAAACAATAGTAAATAAAATAAATAAAAATCATGCCATCTGTGACATTGGAAAGTTTAGATTTTCTTTGCAGAGAAAATGACAATTGTTTTATGCTAATGTAATATTCGTATTTGCAAAAATCGACTTTTTACTTATAAACGGAAATTTCTAAAATCAGCATACATCAGTCATATGATTAGTTTCAAATGTTGACTATACTAATGAAATATATTGAAAGTAATCCATATTCATAATCTTAACAAAGATACAAATACCCTCTGAAAAAAATTCAACCAAGAAATCTTTTTTATACCATGTAAATTTTTCACTAAACCTTTTTATAATCTTTAGAATACGACATTTTTTTTGAGTAGCACAAACAATAATGCATACCCTCAAATAAATAAAATCCCAAGCGAATTTTCGGTTACTACTCATTTGTTCAAAAAATAATAAAAATAAAAAGGTTGCACAGATTCAGGCTCGGAAAAAAAAAATTCAAGTTTTAATCCTGGAACTGAAAGAAGGAAATTGAATGTTACACACAAATCAGTAAAGGTGCTGTTATAGGAAAGGCTTATTTAATGCTTTTAATGTCAGAACCAAAATGCCAATTAACGAATATTCTTAAAAAAATCGAGGAATTTTTCAATTACTCAACATGACATTAATCAAAAGACTCTATTTATAATGGAATTGACACTTCAGGATGTTTTTAACTAGGGTACATTAGTAAACGAAACTTTTTCATGTTCCTGGAATTGTCTGCCAAACAATATCTTTAAATTCGAATATATTATGGCTCGTAAAAATGTTAGCTCGATATATATATATATATATATTAATAAAATAAGACAACCGAATCAAAATAATCAATAGAAAAAAATAGTCAATAGAAAAGGAATCCGGCCTGAAAACTTCGTCAGGAGCCACTTTCAAGCAAGGATTCCTAATAAGGGATTTTTTCTGTGAGGCATCGATGGACAATGGTCAAAAGTATTGACACCTCGTGGCCCGAAAATCCCCCGAAAATGAAGGCAAAAGAGACATACCAATTTTAACAGCAAAAGACAAAAACAAAGCAAAACATTAAAAACATCAACAAATGAAACAAATATATATATAAAAAGTAAAACTACATAAGAAAAATCACAATTAATGACAAAATTAAGAAAACAATAAGTTCAACAGACCTGGTCCGCGGATCATCCGTTCTTCCTTTCCAATAATAATACTACAGCGTAACCAAACATAAATGGGATTTATTAGCGCCATATATTTCATTAATATTTCATTATTTCTTTTTTATTTATTAAAATATTGATATTACAGTAGTTTTGGGGAAAATCATTTTTGTTTAAATTTTTAATAAAACTATTTGTTGCTTTTATAAAAGAATTTTTGTTATTACAAATTGTTTTAATTTTATTGAATTGTGAGAAAATTAAATTTTTGAAAATTTTCGAGTTAAGATTAGAGTGATAATTACAGAGTTTAATTATATTAAATTTGAATTCGTCTCTTTTATCATAAATACCTACTATTGTTTTTTCATTAGCAATTTCGATCCTTAAATCCAGATAAGTAGCTTCAAGATTATCATTATTTGTTTCTTTTAAAGTTAATTCTTTAGGATAGCAGTTAGTAACAATTTTGGTATTATCTAAGTTAATCAAAATTAAATCATCAAAAAATCTCCATCCGTTTATTAAGTAATTATTAATTATTTTTTTCTCGTAATAATGTAAGAAAATGTTGGCTAAAGCACTTGAAAAAGCTGTACCCATTGGGATACCCTTAACTTGTTTATAAAAATCAATACCATTGAATACATAATTTTCGGTAATATTAAAATTGCATAAAACCAGCCAGTTATGTTTATTAATTACATTTTCATTTAAATATTCATCATATATATGAGTACAGACATTTATTAATTTTTCATGGGGCAGGTTGGTATATAAATTTTCAAAGTCAAAAGTATTAATTTTATAAATTTGTTATCTTTTAAGAAATCTAAAATCTTTTTGTTATTATTAATGACAAAACAATCTTCTTCTTCAATTTTACTTAGTATAATTTTTAGGTATTTGAAAAATTGCTTCCCCATGTAGTAATTATAACTGCCTGTACTACAGGTAACGAATCTAAATTTTATTGGTTTTTTGTGAAATTTAACAGTGGGGAACAAATCAGGAAACTTTAAAGAGCATGTTTTAATTTAAATTTTTTTAGCGAAAGCTAACAATCTTTTGTCTAGTTCCTTTTTACTTGAATTAACCAAATTATAAGTAGAATTGGAATTATACTCACTAATTAAAAGCTCTTTATAATAGTGCTTACATATTATACAAAAATTGTTTGACGATTTATCTAGAACTGTTATAACAAATTTCTCTTTTAAATTTTTTATTTCTTTTTTTATTGATTTGTTAGCGTAAAATCCCCGTTCTTTTATTCTAACTTTACCCGTATTATACTTAGTTTTAATTTCTCCTAAGACCCTAATTTTCCATTCATTAAAACCCTCTGGGGGCCAATTATATTTTCGAGATATTTTAAATATAAAAATGTCTAAATCGCGCCCAATAGAAATCAACACTTTTTTATTATTTAATCTTTCTCTAAGTCTAAATTTTGTTCCCTTTCCCATTAGATCCCTTAATGAGCTAGAGTCTATAATTTTTAAATCACCTGTTATTACATGCCCTTTCTCCGTATCCACATAGTCCTTATAGATTTCTTTATCACAATAACAGTCTATTTTGCTTATTTTATTTAAATTTTTGCTATAGAAATTGTAGTTACAAATATTTTTCTTTAAAGTTGCTGCATAGCTGAATGCAATTGAAACTATTATATTCTTTAAAGGAAAGAAATCTTTGTTAATCTGGAAAATTTCGGGTAATTTTAGTTTTTCATAGTCAATGTCTAAAAATTTGATAACACAGAATTCTTTGTTTAAATTATTAACATTATTTATTAATAAATCGGTTTTTTCAATATTAAGCTTAAATTTAATAAGATCTAGAATAACACATTTAGTGTAAAAATTTTTGAATTTTAAATCAGCTAGTTTATTATTTATTAACCATTTAATTTTACTTTTTCTAAGACCAAAAATATATTTCCTAATTTTGTGAATGTTTTCATTATTATGATCCAGATTACAATAATTCAACAGTTGCTCAAATATTATTTGAAAATTACCCCCTTTACCTTTACCTCTTTTAAATCTCTTATTACCGTTTTCAGTTTTCAAAAAATCTTTAAAAATATTAAATTTGCTATAGATACATGAGTTGTTTATATCCCCATAACCTTCGCCATTTAATTTGCTGTTCAAACCATAAGGAAATAAAGTTTTTAAGTTACAAATGTAAATATTTTCAAGGTCCAGTCTTTTGTTTAAGTCATTAATATTGTCTTCTAGAATGTAGATGTTAATATTATTAAAATTATGGCATTGAAAGTGCTCTAGTTCAAATTCAGAATTCTTATTTTTTATAAAGTTTTTGATATCAGATCTATGGTTATTAATTTTGTTGTTCAAGAAATGTGTTTTGATTGTTTTAATAATTTTATGATTATATATATATATATATATATACACTGAAGTGACAAAAGTCATGGGATAGCAATATGCAAATATACAGATGACAGTAGTATCGCAGCGAAAAAGTATAAATGCGCAGTTCATTTTCCAAAGCTTTCATTTGTGTTCAAGTTATTCATGTGAACAGGTTTTTCATGATTTATGGCGGCACGACGAGAATTAACAGACTTTGAACGTGGAATGTTAGTTGGAGCTAGACGCATGGGTCATTCCATTGCGGATATCGTTAGTGAATTCAACATTCTGAGATCCACAGTATCAAGAGAGTGCCGAGAGTATGAAATTTCAGGCATCATATCCCATCATGGACAGCGCAGTGGGCGACCACCTGCACTTAACAACCGAGACCGCCGACGTCTGTGTAGAATGGTCAATGTTAATAGACACGCAACACTTCGTCAAATAACTGCAGGAATCAATGTGGGACGTACGAGGAACGTGTCCGATAGGATTGTGCGGCGAAATTTGTCTTCCTTGGACTATGACAGCAGAATACCGACTCGCGTGCCTTTACTGACAGCACGACATCGCCTGCAGCGACTCTCCTGGGCTCGTGAGCATATCGACTGGTCCCTAGACCAGTGGAAAACCGTGGCGTGGTCAGATGAGTCACGATTTCAGTTGTTACGAGCTGATGATAGAGTTCGAGTGTGGCGCAGACCTCACGAAGCCATGGACCCAAACTGTCAGCAAGGCACTGTTCAAGCTGGCGGTGAACATAATGGTGTGGGCTGTTTTTACATGGCATGGACTCGGTCCTCTGGTGCAACTGAATCGATCATTGACTGGAAATGGTTATGTTCAGCTGCTTGCAGATCACTTGCAGCCATTCATGGACTTCACGTACCCACACAACGATGGGATTTTTATGGATGACAATGCGCCATGTCACCGGGCCAGAACTATTCGCGATTGGTTTGAAGAACATTCCGGACAATTCCAGTGCATGATCTGGCCACCTAGATCGCCCGATATGAATCCCATCGAGCATTTATGGGACATCATCGAAAGGTCCGTTCGTGCCCAAACTCCAGCACCATCCGCACTTTCACAGTTATGGACATCTATACAGACAGCATGGCTTAATATTTCTGCAGAGGACTTCCAACGACTTGTGGACTCCATGACACGTCGAGTTGTTGCACTTCGCCGGGCAAAAGGAGGACCGACACGATATTAACAGTCATCCCATGACTTTTGTCACTTCAGTGTATATATATATATATAAATAAATAAATAAATATTATATATATATATATATATATATAATGCACGTTTGAATGCAAGCATGCAAACGTGCATGCATTGTGTCGTACAGGTGTCGGATATCAGTTTGTGGGATGGAGTTCCATGCCTGTTGCACTTAGGTGGTCAATGCAGGGACGGTTAATGCTGGTTGTGGATGACGCTGGAGTTGTCGTCCAATGATGTACCATATGTGCTCGATTGGAAAAAGATCTGGTGATCTAGCAAGCCAAGGCAACATGTCGACACTCTGTAGAGCATGTTGGGTTACAACAGCGGTATGAGGGCGAACGTTATCCTGTTAGAAAACACCCCCTTGAATGCTGTTCATGAATGGCAGCACAACAGGTTGTATCACTAGACTGACGTACAAATTTGCAGTCAGGGTGCGTGAGATAACCCCGAGAGTGCTCCTGCTGTCATGTGAAATTGTTCCCCAAACCATAACTCCAGGAGTAGGCCCTGTGTGTCTAGGCCGCAGACAAGTCACTAGCAGGCGTTCACCTGGCCTCCTTCTAACCAACAAACGGCTATCACTGCGACCAAGGCAGAACCGGCTTTCATGAGAAAACACAACAGATCTCCACTTCGTCCTCCAATGAGCTCTAGCTTGACACCACTCACGTCGCAAACGGCAGTGGTTTGGAGTCAGTGAAATGCACTGTACAGGGCGACTGGCTCGGAGCTGTCCTTGAAGTAACCGATTTGTAACAGTTCGTTGTGTCACTGTGGTGCCAACTGCAGCTCGAATTCCAGCTGCAGACGCAATACGATTTGCCACAGCCATACTCCAAATACGACGGTCTTCCCTCTCAGTAGAACCACGTGGCCGTCCGAAACCTGGTCTTCTTCAGGCAGTACCTTCCCTTGACCACTGCCGCCAATACTCATGCACAGTGGATACATTCCTGCCAAGTCTTTCAGCAATATCGCGGAAAGAAAACCCACCTTCTCGTAGCCCTACAACACGACCTCGTTCAAACTCAGTGAGCTGTTGATAATGGCTTCTTCGTCTTCTCAGAGGTATCCTTGACTAACGTTAACCCACTACGTCAAATCTCAACTGTAAATAGCGATCACGAACCTTACAGCGCTTATTTAAAGAAAACCTCATTTGCATGTTCATAGTGTCGCTACTAGCGCCACACTTACGCGCGTAGCTCGAAATTTGAATCGACGTCATATTTCAGATGTATAAACATGGCTACCGAATTTCGTTTATCTAGCACAGCTCCTTCCTAGTGTTGGGATTTTTTTTCCATCAGTGTATTTTAGACATTTATTTTATTGTATGCCTTTCCAAATATTGGACGTCGCACAAGAATTTTACGATGCTTGTTCTGCCTTAAATGCTGTTTACCTCACCAACGTTGTGTACCCATTTTTATTGATTAATTCTGTCAAGTAAAATTCACTTGATTTAATACACGATCTTTTTATGGAATGACATTGTTAATCCACTTTTTCCCATTCAATTCTTATGCGCAGAAGTTAAGAACCTTGATTTCGAGCACTCTGGTCACCTTCCTCCAAATCGGCAGAACAATTAAAAGGAGTTTCATCACCAATGATCTAAGCTTCTGCATTGTGCTGGATATTTAATTTCTTCAGAACAAGATAATTTTATCGCCACAATACATGGTAACAGAAGTTATCATTTAAAAATATAACATTTGTGACGGTCATTAAAAAAATTTCTTTAGAAACTAAGAAACGATCTAAAGCAACTAAACTACAAACTAAGAATGATCTAAAAGGTTAATTTCCTAAAAATACCTGACAGTATCTCCGTTATTCATAAGCAGCTAATCTTTACACATTTTTAAAATGAATTTCCAAGAATATTTCGTCTTGGTTGATGTGAATCTTACTTTCTAATCTTGAATCGCTAACAAAAGGCGATAGGATTTGAAATTTCAGATTCTACTCTTTGTGGGAAAGTATAATACTTAAAATGAATTTCTGTAACAAGCGAAATGATGAAACTACACAACCCTTTTGATTGACTGAATGATTCTGAATGGTCAAGAACTGATTGAATAATTATGTTATACCAAAAGCTATTGATAAAGAAAGAAAATTAATTATACTCTTTCATGTTGCTCAGATATTGCAAGGTTTTAAACTTTTTATCGGATTTATATTAAAGACGAATGCAAACAATAACTTGACTCTGAATGAGGAAATTAGAAGTAGTTTCTAAAACCAGTTTTTATTAAAATATCGAGTTATTAAAAACATATTAGCATTATCTTATATATATTCATCTTTTTGAAATTCATTATTTTTAACTGGACGTTTCTTCTTTAAAAGATATTCTAATGAAGAATTAGAAGAAAAAAATCAATGCGTGATGATGGCTACGCAGAAAAAGATTATAAACTCCATGTAACAGTAAATATTTAATAACAAATTATGTCACTGAAAGCAGTTAAGGATATCGCTGTTTTTATCATCTGAATCAAAGATTAAACTCTTTTAAGCGTTAAAATAATTTATTTCAAAGAATTAATTTTTTAATTGAAATCAGAAGAAAATTAAACGCTATCGACTAAAGAAGCTTTCTTTTCTCACACTATTATTGATTTCAGCAAGCAAATCTTTCTATATGCTTTATTTTAGCCATTTCCATGAAAACGTTTATTAAAATATCTGCCTACCTAAAGAGAAAAATCCCTCTAACGAACTATTTTAGTTCATTTTCTGGATTAATGGGATTGCAAATAATGAAAAGTATTGATCAGGAAACTCTGTGCAAATTGAGATTCTGTAAAATGTGTCAATTTATTCAAAAAATAGTGAAATTGTAACAAAAAGCAAACACTATACAAAAAAATTCAATTGCATATATTAGTCTTTTTTATGCACCGCATACTTATCTCTGGCGAAAGGAATGAACAAGAATATGAAAAATATGTGCATTTTAAAAACAATTGTAACTAATCTAGTATTTCTGTAGTGAAAATTTCATAAAATTCATTGTTGAATATTTCATTAGGCAATTCTAAAAGAAAAACTACTTAATTCAAAGTTATATCCCTACTTCATTGCCTTTGGAACACTTAAGGTAACATAAATGGAAAATTTCATAACATATAAGTAATATATTAATGTTTTTAAGACATATTTTACGTATTAAACTTTTTACGAAATCCAAATTTTTCAAAAAATTCCTTTAATGTTTCACTGGTCTTATACTAAAAATCCTTTGTTAACATGAACTATGTTCAAAAGCAGAAGTAACTACCAATCTTTTTGGCATAAAAACTACTCAAAACGTATCCTAATACGCAAATTTTGCTGACAGAACATATTATAAAATAAATTATAATTCAGAGAGGCATGAACCTGATAAAATGTTGGAAAAAATTCAAATACTTCAGGTTTCGTTTTCAGCTTCAATGATTTATAAAGCATTACACTTCTCCGTGTCTATTTATTGTCGAATGAAAACAAACTCAGACTTGGAAACCCAAATAAATGTGTTTAAAATAAAACAATAAAAAATTTTGAATTTACACTTAAAACTGCCTTTTAAATGTAGACTGATACCTTAAACCTAATGCAAACAGAAAATCGGCATTTTATATTTAAAAGAGTTTTCAAATCTAGCATAGGTATGGCATTCATTTTTTAGAAGTCTTCAATTCTGCAATAATATATCTTTTAAAAGGACCTTTAGTTAATGAAAACTTTTGAAAACGAAAATTCACTTAGTTAAATTTATAGAAAAAGCATGACTTAGGCAAAAGATAAAATTTTGAAAATAATCACCCGAGATACTCTACTTACTATGTTGACTTTAAAATTAAGTAAAAAAAATCAACAAATAAGCAGCAAATATATTAGTCATTCTTGATTATTATATAATTAATGTCAAGCAAGTTCAACTACCTATTCTTTCAATGTGTTTGACATTTAAGAAATATATATATATATATATATATATATATATATATAGTTAAAGCATAGTAAAATTAATATATTAATTTTTAATGTTCATTTAAAATAATGAATTATCATCTAAATCGTTAAAATGTTTCATAAGAAAATTTAGCATGCATTATACTTCATACACCGACTATTCTTAAAAAGATTAAAGGGTTTTTTTTTCATTCTTAAATAAAGTTTATGCGACATTTTATTTCAAAACTTAATTTATGAAAATGACAACCATTTTTATCATTGCTATTTAACAACTTTTTAAGTAATTTAATTCACATCTTCAGTTCTGATCAACTGAAATATGTATCAAAGTGAGTTCTGAAACAAAATATAAAGAATAGTATCATTTTTATTGAGTTAAAACATAGTAAAATTAAAAAATTATTTATAAATTTTAATGTTCATTTACATTAATGGCTTATGATCTAAATCGTTAAAATGATAAAAGATGTTTCGTGAGAACATTTACCATGAATTATACTTCATATACTGGCCATTCTTGAAAAGATTAAGGATATTTTTTTATTTGTAAACAAACTTTTTTTGACATTTTATTTCAAAACTTAATTTATGAAAATGAGAAAAGTTTTTATCATTGATATTTAACAAATATTTAAGTAATTTTATTCGCATTTTCAGTTCAAATTGGGTTTGAAAATTATAATTAAATACAAGAAAATTCCAATTTCAGATAAATTAATTCCTTAGAAAACCTTTATATCAGCCTTAATATTCGTTAGATTACAATTTCTATGAGTTAATGATATCAGTATAAACTGTATAAATGCGATTGATAATTCATTAAATATTATAAATGATGTTTTATAACATATAATAACAGTCATTTTTTAAAATGGAAAACGTACTCTTAGAGTTTATAGTTCCCTTTCTAGTTTCAAAATATAACTATAAAAAGAAAGATACTATTATGTTTTGCATAGAGTAAATATGAAGTCCATAATTTTAAAAGATGTAAGGAAATTTAGATACAAATTTAGTGTGAATAGCAACTAAAACCTGGGGTTATTTTATTCATATACGAATGGTTCTTTTTCTTTACGTTTATATTACGAAGCTCATTTTCAAGTGAACTGTCACAATTAACGGATGCCCCTATCAATTCGTTATTTACTGGATATATACGACTCAGAAACAATCATCACAATTAACCTTATAACTTTAAAATATAACTATAAAAAGAAAGATACTATTATGTTTTGTACGGAATAAATCCATAATTTTAAGATGTAAGGAAATTTTAAATGCTAATTCAAAGGGGAAAACAACTAAAACCCGAGATTTTTTTTAAATTCAAATATGAAGGAAATTTTACTAATAAATGATGATCTTCACGTTTATATCACAAAGTTCATTTTCAACTTAGCTGTCACAATTAACGGGACACCCTCATTAATTGGTTATTTACTGGATATATACGATTCAAAAACAATCAATCATCACAATTAACTTACTTCAAAATTGCGTTATTTTGCTGGGCATCCTTTCTAGGAATCTGTCAACAATTTCTTATGGCATCTTATTAAAAATCTTTTCTATAATGAAAGACTGCTTTGAGACAGCCTAAAGGTGTTATTTTATGCAGTCATCCAATGGTTCTGTTTTTGTTGCCTCGCTGAGCTAAGAGGCTTGCGCGGTTCTTCGATCTCTGTGATCGCAGTAGGCGTACTGGGGCTTCACAATATGCGAGAAGCCAAATGCGCAAGAGGAACGCAGAGCGCCGTGTAGTGGTAGGAAGCGGAAACGGTACCCGCAGGCAACAGGTTGTTTCCGGATTGCAGTATAAAATCTTAGGCGTGTTGATAAAAAAAAGAGTTTATTTAAAAAAATTCAATAAATTAATAAGTGAACCTTTAGAGAAAAACAAAATACGCCCCGATAAGTTAACGAAGAAAGGATGCAAAATCATCTTAAATAAAAAGATTTAAAAAAAAAAACGTTCCAGTTTAAACACTTGTTAGAGTTTCAAATAAAGAAGAATTTTTTTTTAAAAACTTAAACAGATTTTACAAAAATCCACTTCGGTTAGATAATCGAAAAATTATAGTATTAATTTCGTGTTAATCTTCCAGGGTCGGTGCGTTTCTTCCTCAAAATAAATTTTGTTTTTCGATTTTTAACTCTAATAACAAAAAAAAAGCTTTTGTGGATTTTTTAATCGTAGAATTAGTTTAAAACTATAATGTATCTGTTCTTTTTTCAGTATAATTTTATAATTAGTTGTAAGCTCTCATTTCACGATGCTACATAATTTTCAAAAAGCATTCCTAGAAAATATTTTTCCTGTTTCAATTTACTATTAAAATTGAAATATATTTTCAATTCAACAACTTTAAACGAGAGATATTAATACCCGCACTCCTAAACACCTCATTTTTTACTAATGGAGTAAGAATAAAAAAGTGAATTTTCTCTTAGCAATTTTATTGGTTTTCGTCAAGTTCACTAGTATGTTATACGAATATAATTCAAAAAATGTTCATGAAACCCATCTGAAATAAATGTTAAATAAAAGCTCTGTAAATGAGTGGAGAAAAATTTAAATTTGAAGATTAACAATTCAATTTTCGCGTAATAAATGCATAACGTAACAAGTTAGACTTTTAAAATGAAGGAGGAAAAAACTTAACTAAAAAAATTTATCACCTGAAGAGTTTTACTCCACAAAGTTTTTCCAACAAAAGTTGCGATACTTGTTATTTAATTTTCAAGGGTCCTCAAAGGTATAAAGAAATGTCCATTGATGGATTTTTGGCTAAAAAGCTGAGCTAAAAATTATTATTCTCTTAGATGTCCAACAAAGAAATTTGCGAAAAATAAAGTTTGAAATAAAATTTTAAAGTAATATTGACATTTTATTAAGTATAATTGGTTAGGTTCCCATTGGCTTCATTACGTTTACTTCGTTATTACAGTATTTATAAGAGTCGAGTATATGCTTAAACAAAATTATTATTCACCTAATTGTCAAATAAAGAAATTTGTGATAAATACAGGTTGAAATAAAGCTTTAAAGTGATGTTGACATTTTATTAAGTATAAATGGTTAGGTTCCTATTGGTTTCATTATGTATACCTTATTATTTATGCATTTATAAGAATTGATTGTTTGCTTAAACAATATCATGCACAAAGGAGTAATTAAATTCCTAATGTACATTTTAAAGGAGTTGCTAAAATAAAAATGAATCATTAACACATTGAATATGTCAACAATGAACTGAAATGTGCAATTAAAATGAAGGGTTTATCAAAAGAGAGACCACATAATGTCCACAACCTGTGTCCCCTAAAGTCCTTACCTCCGTTATTGGTTTATTTCAGTTTAGTTACATTAACTTCCGTTTTAAAGCAACCCTAGGACTATTTTGGGACCGGTATCGTAATTTTGAACAGCAATCATATAACGAGGATGACACCTGAGCTGACAGCTCCTCTTCCAAACCACACCTCACCAATGGGAAGACGTTTGGCCAGGGTGTATTTAACGTGCACCTTTCACACTTATACATCGATTCTTAGATAGAATCAGGTATTGAACTTGAATTAATCCCGTTCTGAAACTGAGACCTTACCACCAGACCACCGCGGCCTTATTTTCATTCCAAAGATTTATTTCATAATTGATTTGAGCTAGTTCTAGTTGTTTGGATAATCTCTCAGCTCTAAGAAAGATAAATAATTAATAGGTTCTGTAAATAAATGTGGGATGCCATAAAACTCAAGATGAAGTTTAATAATGAAATGATGGCATTACTCTACATAATGAATTGATATTTAAAAGTTTGGAGACCAAAAGATTATTGCGATACTCTCCAGACATCTCGCAGATTGGGAGGTTCTGCTCTAAAAATAATTTAGGACTAAAAATAACTTAATAACTCTAAAAATAACTTCAAAATTTGTAACAGATATAATACAAAATATATGTTTTACGAACTCAGACCAGATTGAAAAGTGTGATTCATCAAAATCTCAAAATCTCATTTTTTGACAATTATACTTTTTCTTTGCATGCTTCATTATAGTACTTGTAACTAGACACAGATAAAGATTTTGATACAGAAAAAGAGAATTATAACAATCAGAGTTCAGTCTTTTTATGTCGTTCTAGAAAATTTGAAATATACAGAAATTCTTAATGAATTTGTCACACATAAACGCAACAGATTATATAGAAATTAAGATTTTATATATATATATATTAAAGTTTATTAATTTAAACAGTAAATACACCATATGGTTTTTGTGTTCAATAAAAATATAAATTAGAATAGAAAAAGTAATTTTATTAATATAATCTTTTATATTTCTCTTTTGCATGGCAGTAATTGACTTGAATCTAGATCTGAAAGGGCACAAATTTATAAAATCGTAAGGCTGCCAAGCAACATATAACTTTTACTCATTTTTTCTTCTTACTTTTATTATTAGAAGTATTTCTTACTGTTATCATTATTCGTCAGGCCTTAAGAAATTGAAGTCTTACTTACCACTCTTAAGGATGATAAATTTTTAGCGCAAATATACTAAGATGACCCTGAGAATGAATATTTCTAAGGATAATTTTTAAATAATTCAATAAAGAAATGAGTTGCTTCAATAGTGAGAAAGATATCGAGGGGTCTATTTAGCTATGACTTAGACTGAAACAAATGTAAATTTTGGTTTTTTGTGAAGGACTGCAGTGGCTTTGAAGCAAGGTCTCGGCTTCGGAACCACACAAATATTACACAAAATTGTATAAGATTTTGAAGATATTATATTAATTTTAATATTAAAAATATTTCCATTATTATGTATTGTGAATTGTGAATTATTGTAATTTTAGTTCTGACACGAAGTTCTCGTTATACACACCAGCGGGTGACCGAGCTCCGCTCGGAGAAAACAGGTATCGAAGCTAACTCGAAGATTTAAATTTTCAATTGTGATTTATCAAAACAATACATGCCATAAGAAAATTTGTGAAACCATTGGTGAAAAGATAACCGGTTAAAGTGCACCATTGTAAACTATTCTAAACAAAGTTAGAGTTTGGAAAGGGAACTATTCTATGCAAAGGTAAAGTAAAGGTAAAGATTGAAGTGTGTTGAAGTTCAATATTTTTGACAAATTTATTTAGAAAAACCAAACATATATACATACATAAGAAACATATTATAAACCTATAACAGCATAAACATAAAACTTTATTAGTTCGCCATATTGGCTATAGATGGCAGCACGTTACCGCTTGAAAATTTAAGTAGCCATTATGGCGAACTAATAAAGTTTGAAAATATTCTATCTGTAACCCCGAACTGCTCGACCGTAGCGCTTCAAAACCGGCGCCAATCGATTCATCGTGGCCAAAACACCAGACCCCCAAGTTTACCGGAGTTTATTAATTCTGGGGTGATTTTCGACTTGGCAACCATTCCTTGTATTATAGTATTAGATTATACACAAAGTCATTGAATACTTATTGCATGCACAATACTATATACACACAACGATAAACATGCACATATAAATTGAAAGATCTGTTTTATACTGATAGACAACCTTAGCATTTTTAAAATATGGAGATGGAAAATCTTGCACGTAGGGAGGGGAAAGCCCTTCTGAAATTCTCATTTATGCATATATATTTAATTTGTTTTTATTAATTAAAATACGTTTTTGGAATATTAAAAATACAGCTTTTAACTATTAACAAAATAAATAGTAGTGCAAGAATTATGGAATAATTAAATGAAAATTGATATAGACCAGTTTTTAAGTAAATGTATTCTTCATCATTAACAGTGAACATTAATTCTGAATTGCATATTGTAATTTCAATATTTTTGGAAATCATGATATTAAATACTTTTATCTGCAGTTTTAATTTCTTATTTATGAAAATTGATTTGTGCTAATATTGCCATGAACTACAAAGATTCAATATCATTGTGTGTGTGTTTTGAATTTCAAATTTTTTAATGACTGTTTGACTCTTGAAATGCTGAAGATTGAGTTAAAATAATGTTTATTGATATAAACGCTTGGTTTTCCAAATTTTTTTACTTTCTTGAAAATTCTGAAACTAAATATCTTGAAAAGTAGAAGAGCTGTGATAGCCTGGACATAGGGTTTCGGGTTCAAAGCCCGATTCCACCGAACAGCAGTCATGCGAGCGGGTCTGGTGGGTGCACGTTAAATCCGTGTAAGCCAAATGTCCTCCCGTTGGTGAGGTGTAAAAGCTTGGAAAGAGAGGTGACAGCTCAGGTGTCGTCAACGATTTAAAATTACGAGGTCCGTCACAAAATATGTCTAGTGTTACTTTAAAAAGGGAAGTTAATCTAATTAAAAGACCTGTTTTCTGTGAATAGCAGGATTAGAATTGTACTCTTCAAAAGATGAAAAAAAAAGTGGGATCTCACCAAACTATTTATTTTAAATAAATTTCTTTCTAATTGTAAA